>SKCR01035230.1:0-139394 GCA_019454045.1 Zanthoxylum bungeanum
CATCATAGGACTTATGCTTAACTATTGAGGATTAAAAACAAACAAAATAAATTTTTTTTTATTTTTTTATCTTTAATATAAAATGTATTATCATGCGCATACATACACCCCCACACTTAAAACTTGCATGGTCCTTAATTTAAGATAAATATAAAGGAAAAAGATTAAGGAGCAACACTACTAGGCGCGTTGATCAGGTTCTTGCTGGTGAGACTTTAGTTGTGTGGTTGTGTAAGTTGTGCTAAAACCTGCATAAATACTTATGCAAACAATAAAATAAAACATGAAATTAGTACACAATAAAATAAAACTAAAGTAAATAAAATAAAATAAAATAAAGTAAATGCAGATGCAAGGGTTGCCTCCCCGCTAGCGTTAAGTTTAACGTCTTCAGCCAGATGTAACCACATAAGTTGTCATGGTGGTTTCCATATAGCGAACTGATGAAGGCATGAGAGAGAATGCTTGTCTAGCTGTGGCAGTTTATCCATTGATCCTCCAAGATCTGGAGATTGTTGAAATTTTTGGCTGCTCATAAGGTAAAGTTGGCTCAACCTCCCTTTTAATCTCCCATGTATCATTTTTAATTGAGCCCTAATTTTCCTTTTCCTCCTCTTACGGTTCTTTGGGGGTAATTTCAGTTCAGGAGGATTTAATTCATGATGCATAGAAACTGCTTCGGGCAGGACTATTTCTAGTATGTATGAGTAATGGCACTCATCATCACCCTGTGGTTGTTTTTCAACATGAAAAAAATGTTAAGTGCTTGAGGAAAGGGTACCCTAACTGGGAAATGTGGCACTTGTTCTTCCTGAGATGTATCAGCACTATTATTCGATATATTATGGACCTCGTAACGCTTTCTAGATCAAATGTTACCGCATTTTTAAATTCAGTGCGCGGATGATGCTAGTTTTGCCGCTTCTTGTGTCCGATGCTCTCGTGCGCGTCTAATACGTCCGTTAGGCTCCAAAACATGTTCAATTTCTCCATTCTCCTTGATCAATTGCTTCATAATAACAAGCACAAAATGAACTCTAATTAGTATTAAATATATTATAATTAAGCTGAGTTAGCGAGGTTCAAAGTATACTTTCGTGCACTTATCATTTGGTTTGGGGGCCAAAGGAAAACTTAGCAAAAAGACGAGAAAACACACAGAATAGACAGAGGGTTTAACGTGGTTCGGCGGAATGGGTCCAACCTACGTCCACGGGCATAAGGGAAAATGAAGTTTTTATAACGTGGCCGGGTATGTCCGACCTCCTTATCTCTCAAGCTCGGCTGACCGACCTCTTACAAGCTCACTCTTACACTTAAGATTTTTGCTCTCTATTACAAGTTATGCGTGATTGAATTTTACTAACCCTTTACAATGAATTCTCGATCCCTTTATATACTAGTGCAAATTCTACTGTTACAACAATCTTATTACGTCAGCCACGTGAATCTACCATTAATGTGATGACTCTCTTCCCCTACTGCTCTGCTGAAAGTAGCCTGCCATCTGACATCTCTTTAAACCAAGCTACTATTGGCCATTGCCACACGCTACCTCCAGCCTGTAATCTTTCATGTCAGACCTCTTTGAAAGTGCAAGTTCCTATGCAGGGCTTACGTCATTTGATCATGATCATACCATTATTACCACTTCGGCCCGCCCTACCAGGTTGGGAGATAGAAGCAACATATGTCCGGGCCAACTGAGCCACCAGGTCGGGTCGTTAGTGATGGACCACCTTAGGTCAACTTTCACAGATGCTCACACTGTTGAATCTGATATCTTCTCATCAGGTCGGGTCGGTAGTCATAGACCACCTCGGGTCGGGCGTGAAACGTAAACAAGTCTGGTCTCTTAGTTGGGTCGAACAACTCTGCTACCTGGGCCTGAGCCCCTTATCTAGAAAGTGAAAACCCCTTTATACCATTCCTCTAGGTTCTGACTTCTTGGGAACCGAAAACCACCATCAACATATGTCTCATAGTTCTCGGCATCAATGAGTAAGCGAGTTAGTGTCGGGAACTATAAAAAGATGGTAGTGCGTGAAGCCGTAGACTGACTTGGCGTCCTCGGGCTGATGCATGCTCTTGATACACTGTCATCCCAAAAGGATATGATCTGTGAGGATTTGCAAAGAATATAAAACAGGTCACGAGGGAAAACTCACCTCATCGGGCTATCATTAGAGCAACAAGGCCTCGAGGGAGAAACTCTAACCCCGAGCAATCACAAGTCAACTAGAAAAAATGGAATGAACCCTCATTGCGCCATCACATAGTAATAGGATCTTGGCGGGACGTAACCCAGACTCGAGCCGATGAAATAACTTGGCCACAGGGGAAAGATATGTCATTGTGCCACTCAACACTTGGCCACGGTGAAAAACTCTGACCCCATGCCAACAAAGATAATAAGGTGCCAATGGCACATAATGGGATGCCAGACACCACGGGGGAGAATCGAGGTCAATATACCCGATGACATATAATGGGATGGCCAGATTCCACGGGGGCATTCTTCCTCCCTGAGGTCGGCATACCCGATGATACAGAATGAGATGGCCAAATGCCACGGGGGCATTCTCCCTCCCCGAGGTTGGCATACCCAATGGTACAGAATGGGATGGTCAGACGCCACATGGGCATTCTCCCTCCCCGAGGTCGGCATACTCGATGGCACAAAATGGGATGGCCAGATGCCACATGGGCATTCTCCCCCCCAATCCGGGGTCGACATACCTGATGACACAGAATGGGATGCCAGATGCCACGAGGGCATTCTCCCCCCGAGGTCGGCATACCCGATGGCACATAATGGGATGGCTAGACGCCACAGGGGCATTCTCCCCCCCAATCCGGGGTCGACATACCTGATGACACAGAATGGGATGCCAGATGCCACAAGGGCATTCTCCCCCCGAGGTCGGCATACCCGATGGCACATAATGGGATGGCTAGACGCCACGGGGGCATTCTCCATCCCCGAGGTCGGCATTCCCGATGGTACAGAATGGGATGGCCAGATGCCACATGCGTATTATCCCCCCGAGATCGGCATATCTGATGGCACAAAATGGGATGGCCAGATGCCACGGGGGCATTCTCCCTCCCCGAGGTCGGCATACCCGATGGCACAGAATGGGACAGCCAGTCGCCACGGGGGCATTCTCCCTCCCCGAGGTCGACATACCCAATGGCACAGAATGGGATGACCATACACCATTTGAGCATTCTCCCTCCCCGAGGTCGGCGTGCCCGATGGCACAGAATGGGATGGCCAGACGCCACGGGGGCATTCTCCCTCCCCGTGATCGACATACCCGATGGCCAATAATGGAATGGCCTGACGCCACGAGGGCATTCTCCCTCCTAGAGGTCGGTAACCCGATGGCACATAATGGGATGGCCAGACGCCACATGGGCATTCTCTCTCCCTGAGGTTGACATACCTAATATTACAGAATGTGACGGCCAGACGCTATAGGGGAATTCTCCCTCCCCGAGGTTGGAATACCCAATGGGATAGAATGTTGAGGCCTTGGTGGTATAAAAGCAGATCCGAGCCATTAAACACACGATAAACAAGCATGGATAAACAAGTTTTTATCTGAGAATGGAAGAATTTCACTCATATTCTTGGGATTTATTGTCCATCTTACAACTCTTTGTGGATCATTTTAAGAGAGACTCTATTGAAAATATCCCATCGGCACCCAAATAGCTGTTTTTACCAAGTCTTCCAACTGCTCCCGTAGGTCTCTACATCGCTCAGTGGTGTACCCCATTGCATTATAGTGCATACAATAAGACCGATTATCTTTCTTCTCATTCGAAAACTACCTCGGCCGGCTCGTTCAATAGACCTTTATCCAGGACCTCCTGAACTATCGGGGCCTGGGGTCTATTGATGGAGGTGTACATTTTCCCTCCGCTAACGAGGTTAACCTGGGCAGACGGCCTTTTCTCCTGAACTTGACTACTCGGAGACACCGGCCTGAACTCTTTCTGCCTCTGGACCGGTCTCCTCGTGTCTCTAACCACATCACGTCGCCTTTCCGGCCTGAGTATCTTGGTCCGCTGGGTGCCTCCTCCTCGAACAATCTTCTCCTCTTCCTCCATTAACACAAACTTCATTGCTTGTTCCAAAGCCGTGGTATAATCCAGTATCTCTTGGATCCTCAAATGAGACCATAATCTCCCGACCCTGAGAGCTCCCTTAAAAGTTTCCAAGGCCTCCGGGGACTCATACGCCCCGACCTCTAAAATCAGGTCGTGATTGTTGGAAAATTATGACCCATATCATCACTATTTGTACAGAACATGATGTTGTTGTACAAATTAACTATATGACAAAGGAAATTGCTCTTTTATCATTTTATAATTAGATTACTTGGATATATAAATGATAAAAGTCCATATGATTAGTACCGGATTAATAAGATATGAGACAATATTAATCCACATAAGCTTTAATCATTAAATATCCCTAGTCGTAGTATTATCGAGACTGGACATCGATAATGCGAAATAGGCTAGTATTACACTTGTGCGTGTTATGGAAGTGTAACGACATTGTTTCATATATTTGGGTATTGGATACTCATACAATGGGTAATAAGAGGTTCTGTTTACCGATGGTACGGAAACAGCTTCGCTCTGGATAGACCCCTCGGAATCCCATTGGTAGTATGACTATGTGTCTATAGGAATCCGAATAAGGGTAGGTGTATTTGATCTTAACCCGAGACTTGCATCACTAATACTTGTGACAATCAGTATACTTTGGTTTTGGTCGTCCAGGGCTTTAACAGGTTCTGTGTACGCCTCTTCTGGGTATACTGAGAATCGTAGTGTATTGGGTGTGATGTCAAGATGGAAGTATCACTTCAGTTATTTGGAGATGATGATCACGTAGGATACGGAACTAGTACTCTTAAGTACTACAATCATCGGGATAATGTGACTAGGTTATGATTATCCAATTATAGAGACTAGTTACTAGAGATCTGATAGATGCTTCGTACGGGGCAGACACAATTCCAGCCCTAGGCCTAGCATGTGATATCCGATACTGGATCGTAATACGTAATACTACGTATACTACGCCTGACAAAGATTATATATTCCTTTAAAGAATATTTCTGGAGAATTGGGTAGACACGGTGCTTTGCTAGAAGCCAACCATGTCTTGTAAATCAGTAGGAACGTAGTACCAGGTACGCACGTATTCGGATAGTCCGATGACCGTATTTACTACCAACATATCCAGGGATCTCTTGGGTCGCTTCCCAAAGATTCACCGATGACATTTGACTCGAACAGAATTAATCTAGTATTAATTATGAGAGAGAGAAAATTAATCTAGGATTAATTGCGGAAAGAATTTATCTGGGATAAAATTCAAATAATAGAGAGAGAATGATTAATTTGGAATTGATCGATTAAATAATATATTCGATATATTAAATGAAATTAGATTGCAACGCGGAATTAAAATTAGATTTTAATTCGGGCGAACAAATTAATTTTGAATAAATTCGTAAGCGACTTTCGTAATAATTTTGTGAGACATTATTATTTAATTAAATTTGATTTAATTAAGTCGTAACGGAAAAGTTCTTTAATTCGGAATAATGAACCCGAGCCCGAAATTTGTTTAGCGGGCCCACTCGAATTTTGAATTTAAAGTGGGGCCCACAAGTCACATCACTAGTCAACTTTGTCACTTTAGCTTGATGGAAGTTGTTAGTTGGTGTTAGCTTGTAAGTTACACAAGCATTATTTTATTTTGACTTGTGATTGACAATTACCAACTTTGGATATTTGGAAAAGTGTATTGATTTTTGATAAACAATTACACAAAACAAGTTACACACTATCTCTCCCTTAAGCCTAATTGTCGAATCCACTTCCTCTCATTCTCTCCAAAGTGGCGTGAACCTAGGGTTCATGTGGTTTGATTTTGTTTCAAAATCTTGCATGCTAGCACATCAAAGGAGTCAACAAAGGTGATAGGGAAACTATCCCATTGAGTTTGGAATTCAAAGATCAAGCTTGGAGCTCAACATACATACAAAGGAGAGCTTGGAGCACTTGAAAAAGGTTGCAAATTTGTGTTATTAACACATCCACCATTGTCGATCAAAGTGAGTATTTTTCCGCAACTTACTTTGTTAATTCACACAATTTTATGCTTAATAGATCCTTGGCATGTTCTAGGAGAACCCAACAGTGATACCTATCGACAAAGCTCTTCAAAGACTCGTCGTCTCCTTACTTCATCAACCTCAATGCCCCATCGTCTTCCTTGGTACACACGCCCCTTTGAAATACCGCACAAAGGATCTCCTCAAGTGATCGAAGCTGTTGACACTCCCCATGATCAAATTCTTGAACCACAAGCTGGCTGACCCGCCCAAGGTCAAAGGGAACACCTTGCAGATGGCTTTTCTGACCATTTTCTGAATTTCCATATACAAAACGAACTTCTCAATATGAGACTTGGGGCCTCGAGCCACCTTTATAAATATCCATGGAGGGCATAGTGAATCTTCTTGGAAATTCCATCGCCATAATTTCTTTCGTGAAAGGAGACGCTGTCCTTATGTCTTGGTCACCCCTTGATTGGTCTTTCATACTTTCCTCCCACTTTCTTATCTCCTTCCGAAACCAGCTCTTCATCTAGCTCTCGGAGCTTCCATGCTCTCGACCTCGGGCTTCCTGACTTCTTCCACCTCGGGCACAGTGTCTTCTGTAACTGAGGACTTCATTTCCTTCCCCCGGATATCTTCCAAAGTCGCTCTCCGCGAAGCATGGGCTATTGCTGGAGGATTCCGGAGTTTGCCTGCCTTTCTCTTCTTCCCATAGCTCTCCCACCGGCATGGCTCCGGAAATGACTATAGATCTCGCCCCACGGGTATTTCTCTTCCTATTATCGCCATCTCCATCTGATCCAACGATCCTTTTTCCCTTTACTGTCTCTTCTTTTATTTGGTCGGGGCCCGTTCCCCTCTTTCACCAGTTTTCTCTTCCAACTTCTCCAACATGGTCTTCATGAAGACCTGTGTTGATTCTCTCTCCTTCCGAGCTTCTTCCCTTTCTCTCGTATCTTCTCTCTCACTTCGTATAGTTTTTTCTATTTTCTCCATCCACTCCGTCATCGAAGCCTCCGAAGATCTATGGTTCTCATTTCCTGCAAATGTCTCAACGTGTTTGCTGCTTTTAGTGCTGGTCCCCACAGACGACGCCAACTGTTGACGATTGATTTTAGTTCCAGGGGTAAATTGGGACAAACTCACTCCTTGAAAAATCCTCCCTCAACTGTGAATTTGTTTGGTTTGGGGACCAAAGATAAACTTAGCAAAAAGATGAGAAAACACACAAAATAGACAGAGGGTTTAACGTGGTTCAGCGAAATGGGTCCAACCTATATCCACGGGAACAAGGGAAAAATGAAATTTTTATAACGTGGTCGGGTATGTCCGACCTCCCTATCTTTCAAGCTCGGATGACCGACCTCTTACAAGCTCACTCTTACACTTAAGTTTTTTGTTATCTATTACAAGTTATGCGTGACTGAATTTGGCTGACCATTTACAATGAATTCTCGATCCTTTTATCTACTGTTACAACAATCTCATGACGTCAGCCACGTAAATCTACCATTAATGTGATGGCTCTCTTCCCAACTGCTCTGCCGAAAGTAGGACTGCCATATAACATCTCTTTAAACTAAGCTACTATTGTCCACTGCCACATGCTACCTCCAGCCTGTAATATGTCATGTCAGACCTCTTTGAAAGGTGTAAGTTCCCATGTAGGGATTAAGTCATTTGATACTGATCATATAATTATTATCACTTCGGCCCGCCCTAACAGGTCGGGAGATAAAAGCAACATATGTCCTAACCTTTTGAGCCACTAGGTCGGGTCGTTAGTGATGGACCACCTCGGGTCGGCCTTCACAGATGCTCACACTGTCGAATCTGATATCTTCTCATCAGGTCATGTCGGCATTCATGGACCACATCGGGTCGGGCTTGAAATACAAACAAGTTTGGTCTCTTAGTTGGGTCAGACTCCTTTACTACCTAGGCTTGAGTCCCTTATCTAGGAAGTGAAAACCCTTTTATACCCTTCCTCGAGGTTCTGACTTCTTGGGGACCAAAAACCACCATCAACACATATATATTCATGTAATTTAATTAGATTAAATTTTTATTGTATCTTATGAACATGTATATAAATAAATAAATTATATTAAATTTGTATATATACTTGTGTTCAAGAGTTGTATATTTGTTCATATGATTTTGTATAAATAATTGGTATGTATGTGAAGGATTTGTTGGAAGTATGTTGATATGAAATTTTATTATACTTGGATACATTTTTTTTGATGCATGAAGATTAATTAGAATATGATATATATTGTTTAAATGCATAGAATTAATTATTGACATGACTATTTAGTTTATATGATAAATTAAATAAATAAAAATTTATTTTGTTAATTTTTAGCAATTACCGAAAATGAAAAAAAATTATTAATTGTTTTTGGTAATTAGTATAATTACCGTAAAGAATTTTGAAAAATAATTTTGAGATGCGATCCAGTGCGCTCCCACAATATACATAAATACAACGAACTTTTTCAGTTTGAGTAAAACTCTATTACTAAATGAGTTGAACTCAGCTCAAGCTCGAATTTAAAAAATTCAGTTTTTATTTTTTTATTTACTTTTTCAAATTTTAAATAAATTCCTCATAGAATTTAAATATATGTTTAATATATAATATCGAGCCAAGTTGTGTCGATATGATTCGAGTCGAGTATATTTCTAATAGTTTTTGTGAATTAAAAAATGAGTCGAGTCGAGTTTTTTACAAGTCGTTCTTATTTAGTAATCGAACTATTATTTTCGAGTAGCTTAACTATTAAACAAATTGATATTAAATTAAACCAAATACTAATCGAACTGTTTGTGAACGACTCGGTTGATTTCCAGCTCTTAGCTCAACCAAGCCCGAACAGGGCTTTTCAGTTTGAGCTCATGCTCGGGCATTTAGGGCTTGGTCTGCAGTTTGGGTAAAGAAGTAGTAGAACTAAGAAGAGGAAGGTGGCAGGAGGTGAAGTGTATATCATCAAAGTTGAAATTGTTTGGTGCAACCGTGAGTTGGTAGGAGGGGCTGAAACGCAAATACACAATAATTCAAACAACAACTTGTCTTAAAAAAATAGCCACGAAAATCAGACTCCAAACAACCAACCGCAGCTTTATCTCCACAATTCATCATTTCATCTGCAACACAATCTTCCATTTTCAAAGCTCAAATGGATCCCAAGCAGAACCTTGAAAACCCAGAAAACAGTTCCAATGAAGAGCAAAACCCGCTTTCCATTCTCCCTTCGCAATCTCCATTCGCCACTCTTTCCCACTCATTTTCTCTTCCCCAACTCCTCCCTGCCAACACTTTCTTCATTCAACCCAAAATCTCTACCTTATTTTCTCACCAACCAAACAAGGTCAAAGTCCCCACACAAGCCTCCACACTCACCCACATCTCTCTCTCCGCCTCCTCCCCCACTCTCTCTCCAACCAAAATTTCATTCAAGTCCACAATCTCCGCTAACCCTCTTCAAAGCCCTCTCTCTTTAGGCCCCCGCCGCCCTTTTGACCCCAACAATGGGGCCGCAATTCGTCGAGCTTCCATTGTTTGGTTCCGCAACGACTTGCGTGTCCATGATAATGAATCTCTCAACACGGCCAATAACGAGAGCGTATCAGTTCTGCCTGTTTATTGTTTCGACCCGAGAGATTATGGCAAATCTTCTTCTGGGTTTGATAAAACGGGGCCGTATCGGGCTTCGTTTTTGATTGAGTCGGTTTCTAACCTTCGCAAGAATTTACAGGCACGTGGGTCTGATCTTGTGGTGAGAGTGGGAAAGCCTGAGACTGTTTTGGTTGAATTGGCAAAAACAATTGGAGCTGATGCAGTGTACGCGCACAGAGAGGTGTCGCGTGATGAGGTTAAATCGGAGGAGAAGATTGAGGCGGCGATGAAAGAGGAGGGAATTGAAGTGAAGTACTTTTGGGGAAGCACTTTGTATCATGTTGATGATTTGCCGTTTAAGTTGGAGGAGATGCCGACTAATTATGGTGGATTTAGAGAGAAAGTTCAGGGCTTGGAGATTAGGAAGACAATTGAGGTATTGGATCAGTTGAAGGGAATGCCGTCTCGTGGAGATGTTGAACCTGGTGATGTTCCATCTTTGTTGGATCTGGGGCTCAGTCTTAGTGCTACAATGTCTCAGGTTTGGCCTCTATGATAAAAACTGCTGAAGTGTGATACTTTATATTGCTCATGTTTTGTATTACTGAATTCATGCTTTTATAATTTTGAGTCCAATAGAAATGAAAGATTAAGGAAAAAAAAAGGGTAGGGACTAGGGAATTGCACATGAAATCTTACGCGTGATTGTTTAGTTGGAATTAGATATATAAGTTCATAATGGGAATGTTTTTCCTTTTTTAAGGGTTAGTAAAAGACTGATTGGACAATACCTGTAGAATGGAGCTATTTGCTGATATAATTGTTAGTCGGTCTAGTTTTTCCACATAGTAATTTGATTTCTAGTTGCATAACCCTTTTGGATGTTATGGCGCTTCTTCTTATCTTAATGTGTAATTACGAAAGCTTTGCCCTAAAAGAACATGGAGGCAAGCAAAAACAGTAGTATTTGCATTAGAGTGTGAACTAGCCAGTACAAGGGCCATTTTCTGTTTTCGGGTTAGGAGTATATCTAAGTGATGGTAAATTGTTAAGCCTTTGCTGCTTTTATTCACACATATTTTGTTCTATGTTGAGATTTTGTTGAAAGTCGCTTTGCTTTTCATGTTGAAGTCAACCATTTATTATGCCGGACATTACAATTGCATGGTCTTTGATGTTAGAACAGTTGACTGTTTTAATCAGTGTCAATTGAAATTGAACATGGAATTTTATTCCAAGCTTTGAGGGCTGAAACTATATCATCTTTCTTGATCATGTAGGATGGAAAGCCAGCTGCCAGTTCTATGAGGGGAGGGGAAACTGAAGCACTGGAGAGGTTGAAAAAATTTGCAGCTGAGTGTCGAGCACAGCCACCCAAGGGAACCAAGGATGGCAGCCACGGCAGCATTTATGGTGCAAACTTCTCTTGCAAGATTTCTCCATGGCTTGCCATGGGATGCCTTTCTCCCCGTTCCATGTTTGATGAACTAAAGAAAACAGCTGCCAGGTATTCCTCAAACTAAAATTTTCTTTTACCAAATTTATTTTGCTACTGATGCTATCTTTTTTAGAATTTTTCTTTAGTGCTCATTTTGAAATAAATTTTATGTGAAGTATTTCGGCTGCCTCCAAAAGGAATGATGGTGGCAATGGCTCATCTGATACTGGATCAAACTGGTTGATGTTTGAATTGTTGTGGAGGGATTTCTTCAGGTATTTTGAACCACTAGAATGTGTATTTCTTTTTTCTGTTTTCCTTCTTTGATTAAAATAATCACAACTCTCTTTGGCTCTCCCATTCCTCACCTGGTGCTTAGTGAACGTCATTAAAATGTATCGTGGTAGTTTCAGTTCTCCAAAGCAGACATCTTTATGTTCCTTGTCACTGTGTTTTGTTTTATTTTATTTATTTTTTGTAGATTCATTACCAAGAAATACAGTTCTGCAAAGAAACAGGTTGAAGTTGCTTCAGCCACAGCTTGCACGGGTGCCCTTGCTTAAATCAAGTTTCTATTGAGGCAAAAAGAGATTGTATCAGAGCATTATTTGCTTGCATGTATCTTAATGAGAATCCAAGATTTAGCTGTTAAATTTGTTCCCTTGTTAAACTTCTATTTCGCTGCTAAATAAAATCTTATTCTTGTGGTGGGCATTGCCTTGATTCATGTGCTCTTCTGTAACAAAACCCTTGGATCCGTTTTTACATTTGTTTAGACCTTCCAATTATTTGGGATCCAGACTTGTTTATTTCCAGCTTGTAGTCATAAAGTATGTTTTACAATAAAATTTGCTTTATAAAACAGACAGTTGGAGGAATATGTTCTTATTTGGCCGAAACCAAAAGCCAGCATCGAACTCTTACATCAGTATTATAAATGAGCTGCAAATTCTGTCTATTTCGAATGTGAAAGAAGCAACATGCAAAGCTGTCTCTGATCAAGGAAAAACTATCACGAATCTCAGAACAATCATTCTCCAACCGTGAATTTGTTTGGTTATAGGGATCAAAAACGAATTTAACAGAAGACGAAACAAACACAAAACCGACAAGAGGATTTACGTGGTTCGGTGGAATAAATTCAACCTACGTCCACGGGAACAAAGTAGAGCATTGGTTTTATTACCAAACCGAGCTCGGCAGACCTCTTTTCAAGGGTGGTCAAATGTTACCGAGCTGTTTGTTTTGTGGTGTTTTACAAATAACGCTTGAGTGAGATTTTTTCTAACCAACCTATACAAATGAGATTACCCTCCATTTATATACTAAGAGAAATACAACACTATTCCCATATCTCTATGACGTCAGCCACGTCGATTTTCGGCCGAAAGAAGGCTCTCTGCCCCAACTGCCTCGCCGAAAGCAAGCCTGCCATTTGACTCCCCATCAAATCACTCTGTTTTATACGCTGCCACACTCAACAATTATGATGACAACCTGTAAAGATCTTTCAGGCGGTGGTACATGTCAGATGGAAAAGTCCAAACGGTCCCGGTCTTCACGTCGGATGTCATGTGGACGGCCAATCATTGCGCCAAACTACTCCAATTACTTCCGAACTGACCCAAAAATATCCGAGCTCATTCTCTCGATCCAGGAGGAAAGATAGGGCTGAACCGAGCTACCGCGCTAAAGTGGTCGGTCTCGGCTCTGATGTTGTCGGTCTCTGACATATGCATCATGCTGTGTCCTCAGGTCGGTCAAACCCAGGAAACCTGGTCTGAACACCATGTCTGGTCGAAGAATGACTAATATACTTAGCACATTCGTCCTCCCAAGAGGAGAAATTCCATCTTTGCCATTGCCGTACTGTTCAAATACTTTGTCACAAAAAACACCATCAACATCTGTCCCATAATTCTCAGTTTCAACGAGTTGTGCGAGTTGGTACCGGGAACTACAAAGTCAGGTGTGTGCTGATCAACCGGGTGGTGATTACCTCTAGGAGCCACAAAAAACTGCCTCAGCTACCAATCAGGTCGTCTCTATCGTCTTCATGTGCTCGGTCATTGATGATTCTGATGTCTATCCAGTCGGTGCTCGTGTCTTGAAGCGGAACCCCCCTTTAACCTTCTGGTAGTCGTCCCTTGGAAACCGTAAACCATCATTACCTCATAAATACCCATCAAATCATTTTTAGGGTTTAATCTGGCCGTGACACTTGGCGAGCATCCACGACTCTCCTTCCAAAATCAAAACAATCAACCGTTCAAGGGGCAGCCGAAGGGTTTCCAATCTCAGCCGTTCATCACAATCTGAGTAGATGGAACTTGAAAGTGACACGTGGAGCATATCCGAGACTTCTCTCATCATCTAACGGCCAGAAATGCCCCGAGCTGTCTACAAAATTGGGAAGCAACAAACATTTCTCTCTTTTATGAAAACCAGCACTTCCGAAGCGCAAGAGACTTATTCCCCACTTGTCTGAGATCAACAAGCTTCAAGACCGACCAGACCAACTCTCCGTACAAACTCTCGAATCAAGTAAGTCTTTTGTTCGACCTATTTCCTCTCAATTACTGAAACTTTTCGTGATCATTTGCTGCTTGTAAAAGTTCATGTATTCTTTCTCGCTTGCTCTTCATGTTTCCTATCATGTTTATGCCTCTATTTTGTGTTGTAAATGTGTAGTGTGGTTTGCGGGTTGGTTGGGTGGTGTAAGATGCATATGTTTATTGGTCGAATGATGGGTTGTGGGTTAGGGTGTTTGATGTTCGGGTTTTCTGGGTTTGTTATTTATCGTGTATTTGGTTTGATGTTTTAGGGAGAGACTTACTGTTTGTGGCCATTGCTAGGACGTTTAGAGACTTCTGGTGTGAGTCTCTGGTTGCTAAAATAACCTTTTAGCGTATGACTCTCCCAAACGGTTTACTAACTGCCCTTCTCGGACCCTGCCATTGCTAGGAATGTCAGAAGTCGAATCGTCATCAGCTCGACCCCCAATCTCCTAACCTCCTCGTACTGAAGAGGCTTCCTCCAGCTCGGCCAGCTTGGAGGAATTAGATACTACTCCAACCCATTCTCAGGAAGAAAATGAGGAAATATCAGTATAATCTTACACTGAAATTACTAAGAGTGAAACCTGCATGTGATATTCGCAATCGCAGAGTCTGCTGTTATCTGTCTTTCTCAGCAGCAATCTTACTTGCCACTAAATCCGGCCATGAGGTTCCACTTGCTAATGCCGTAATGCTATGACATATGCATTTATTCCTGCAAGAAAGTAGAGAACTTCAGCAGCTTTGCTATATTCGCCGTCAACTAAAGAAAGTAGAGACTTGCATTCCTAGTGAGAAGAAAAACCCGTGACACAGCTTATAATATCTGTGAGCTTTGTAACAATGTAAGCTATCCCACTGATGAAAATTACAAAGCAGATGAAGGCTATCCACCCACGAGCAATATGATAGATAAGGAGGCACAAAAGCAAATAAAAGTCTTCATGGCACAAGGAGAGATTGCCAAAATATTCTGGTTAGCCGCAGATAGAAATTCTTCAGTTTCCTAGATTCCGGGCTTTCCAACTGTTCAAATAATTGGAAATAATTTGTACACTATGCTTGGAAAAGGACAAAAAAGTAACAATTTATTACTGAAAAATAACCAGTGCATAAATTCATGATGTAAACATTAATTAATCAAATCAAAGGAGTCCCAACAATTCTATTCTGATAAAATTTTCATTTCAACAAAAAAATCAAATTAACAATATGAACGAGAATGTTAAGAGGCGGAGTGTAACACACCTACACTTCAAGCTTGTCCAAGGCTAATGTCTTGTCCATGACCGTTTGTTTGGGGTGCTAGTGTGCACTTTTGTATTTTCTTTATTTTTATTTTAGTTTAATTTTTTGGGCGGGGGGGGGGGGGGGTCAACTCAAACATCATGTGAATTTCTTAATGCCACTTGTGTAATGTCTTTAAAACCTTTTTAGGAGGGTGACCCGACCACCTTAGAAGAGCCTTGACCACTAGCATACTAGGAGCTTAAACTATGTACTCCATCACCCTTAGTTGACTTGATTAATGAAATGTGCTTATTTTGATATCTCATTGTTTTGTCCCGAATGTGATGCTGGAATGTGTATTAAATTGTGCCAAATATATGCTTTATTGCTTCATGCCATGCGAATATGTGTTTATCAATGTTTACTCAACTTTTGTTGCCTCTCAAAACTTACATTTTGTAAATGGTTAACCATGAACTTGTCCTTGCAGACTCAATTCTAGGTTGACTTGTTAGACGCAACATTAATAAGTGTCGCACGGACTCGACTTGGTGATTCCAAAGTTTGGCCCGTGACAGTTGGTTTCAGAGCATACAAGGTTGGAAATACGGAATGACTATGAAATCATCTACAAAAATTCGCTTGGATGTTGTCGAGAAAAAGTTAGTTGATATTGATAGATACATTACAACACTAATGAAGAAAAATTTGGATGTCGAAAACTTCAGGCAGACTATCAAGGTACTCAAAACCTTGACGACCAAGGTAAGTACCTTAAAGGCCCAAACCAATGGTGCAAGCACGAGTGCCCCACCAGAAGATGGACATGCTAATGATGGGAAAAGTGCCATGAACGCACTGAAAGAACAGTTGGTGGAGATGAGCGTAAGGGTGAACATCACAGCCCTTGCCATTTTGAACTTGCCAACAACTACTACCAACACGAAACATAATAGGTCCAAAGTTCCAGAAACTAGAACTTATGAGGGAGTTACAAATGCACACGCACTCGAGAATTTCCTCTTTCATATGGAACAATATTGATAAGTGCATGAAAGTGTACTTTGAACATCACTAATTCGACTTGATTATCAAATATTTAATCTTAATTATAGTTTATTTTATGTCTTATTATTAGGAAGAAATGGAACATGAAGATTGGAGTAATTGTACATGTTTCAGGACCTTACGGACGTATCAGAAGCACGCGGGAAGAGCAGAGATGTAGAACGCACAGCACCAGAAAATTACACTAGCGCCGCAACGCCCACTTTCAGGCGTCGCGGTGCCTCCTTAGATTCTTCCCATACATTTTTCCCGTAAGTTGGGAGCCGCAACGCCACTTTCTGGCGCCCTGACAGATGTCCAGAATCTTAATTAGGTCGTATTTTATGCGTATAAGGACTTCAAGACTTCCCTATATAAACCCAAGTTCGTCTAAAACCCTAAAAGGAGAGAAAAAGAGAGGAAATACACAACAAAGAATTGAAGACACATATTTGAGAGAGAAGAACGAAGAACCACAAGCCAGACAAGATGTCTCTCCGATCTATCCAGGTTGTATCTCTTTCTTCTATGGAGAACTAATCTCATAAGTAAAGCTAATGATGAACTCTTGTAATTAAGTTCTTATATTCTTGTTTTTGATTCCTGAATACTCTTCAATGTTTAATATAATTGATGATTTTTTATTTTTTATTATCTTTTGATTATGAACCCAGAGATTGTGTTTTACCAATTTGCATATAGGAATAGTCATGCTTCTTCTATGTGTGATTAGGAAACCCAGTTGTGACTGGTTATGTTGTTTTATGAGTTGATCTTCTGCTGCAGTATTACCTATGGGTATATTGTCGACGTTAGATAGGTCATAACGATAACATAGTGTATTGTTAACATAGAGAAAATAATTCATCGATTACCTTAGAATTTAATATGATTTTGATTGAAATATCTTCCGATTGTTGGTTTGGTATGTGAAACCTTCAATTGAGTAATAATAGGAATCAACTACTGATTATAGGAATTTGATACAAGTGGTATTCCCGACGCATTTCTGTTTCTCTCCACTGATAACTCTTAAGTGTTTTTCATAATCTTTAATCTAAATTGATACAAGTAAATCCTTTCATTTAATTAAGTTATTGCTAACGTTTTCTTTAAGTGAATTAGTTCCTTGTAACCATCTATTTGAGGAATCGATACTCCAATTATACTGCGATAACCGCAAGTACTTTTTGGGCGTAATCAAATTTTGGCACCGTTGCCGGGGAGACGGTTACAAGCAAAAGGAGCAGGTTTGCTTAGTCAACAACAAAACGGTAACTTCGTTCCATCTTTATTTTATTTTATTTTTTATTTTATTTATTTAATTTCAGTTTTAGTTTAGATTTAGATTTTTAGTTTAGTTTGTGTTTGAGTGCATGCCTAGACTTAGGGATCAGTTTGGTAGATTTGTTAGAATTGAAGAGGAAGATTCTGATTCAGAAAGATTGTTTGAAAACCTTTTTGCCACACCATCTACCTCTAGCACACACAATATGAGTGAGTATGAGAGACCACCCATTAGGATTATTGAGGAGTACCTCTATCCCACTCGCACAGCTACACCATCATGTATAATGTTTCCTCCTAATGCACCACATATAGTCTTTAAACCTGGAATGATACAGTATCTCCCAACCTTTCATGGTTTGGAGAATGAGAACCCTTATATGCACATTAGAGAATTTGAAGAGGTTGTAGCAACCTTTCATGACTGATTCGGGACTGCAGACACAATTAGAGTTAATTTCTTCCCTTTTGCCCTTAAGGATAGAGCTAAAAGCTGGTTGTATTCTTTAAGACCTCGTTCAATAGGATCATGGGGTGAGATGACACATGCATTTTTCAATAAATACTTCCCACACCATAAAACTAATGCCTTGAAAAGACAGATCTCTACCTTCTCCCAGATTGACAGTGAAACCCTTTATCAAACTTGGGAAAGGTTTAAGAAGATGTTAGCTAGTTGTCCTCACCATGGGTATGAGAGTTGGCGCTTAGTAAGTTATTTTTATGACGGTCTAACTCCTAGAGAGAGCCAATTCGTTGAGACAATGTGCAATGGTGAGTTTATACGTAAGGATCCTAATGAGGAACTTAAGTACTTAAATGACCTAGCCGAGAAATCTCACACTTGGACTAGATCCAATGTCATGGATAGCACTGATAGGACACGTCCCACTCCTTCTAGCAGAGGCATACACCACTTTAGGGAAGAAGATAGTCTAAGAACACAGGTTGAGCTATTAAATAGAGAGATATGAGCCTTAAAAGTCAAAGATAGCAAGACTATGAATGCGGTAGCCCAGTTAGAACCCCAAGGGGTATGTTTTATGTGTAAGGGGATTGACCATCCGGCCAAAGAGTGTCCTTTATATGGTGAGATGAGGGAAACATATAAGGAACAATGCAATGCCTTCGGGATGTACAAGAAGCCTTATACACCTTATTTAGGCACGTATAATCCTGGTTGGCGGAACCATCCAAATTTTAGTTGGAAACATGAGCCTCAACAGCCTACTCAACATCACAGCCTAGAAATTACAATGCCCCACAGTATCTGATGAGTGGTAAATAGATCACTATTTCCCACTCCTTTTACCTAATATTTTGTATAGTTTCTTGAGTTTTGTGAATATTTTGATGTGTTTTGTGTTATTTTGTAGATAAATAAAGTTTCAAGACTCTTTGGAGGTGATTCGGGGCCAAAATAGTGAAAAACGAAAAAAAGGAAAAACTATCATTTGGGCGTCGCGACCGCTAACGTACGCCGTAGTCTGCTAACGTGCACCGGGACACGTGTCACAATCAGAGAAGATTTGCTAAAATATGCCTTACTAACGTGCACCGTTTGCTAACGTGTGCCGAATCTGCTAACGTGCAACTGGCACGTGTCAACATCACAGTAAATCATGCTAACATGAGCCGGGCACATGTCATCATCACATGCTGTCGATAATCATCATCGCCACATCATCAATGGCGTCAGCACAATAATTCAGCCAGTGCCACGTCAGCATAATTATTGAGTTAATCATTCAGCGCCTGCCACGTGTCACCATCTCAGCGAAATGGAAATCCACGCGTCGCGACGCGCGAAGCAAATTTTGCCTATAAATAGAAGGCAGAATTTCAGAATTGAATTCATGATTTCTTCTATGTAATTCCTTAAGAATACTAAGAATATTGTATCTTGTTTGTTTATTTTCAGTTCTGTAATTACTTTTATTTACTTTTACACACAATACTTTCCTTTATTTACTTTTTCAGTTTTTACTTTTCATTAATGAGAAGGTAACGCCCCCTTGCTGGGGTAGAAGGTAAAGCTTTTATTACTATTATTTAGATTAATCTCCCTTAATTATAATATATAAATTATTTAAAACATGACTTAATGAGGATACCGCTTTATTGGTCGGTTGGTAATTATTTAAATTGGTTTTAAACTTGACTAAACTGGATACCGCCTGGTTGGTCGGTTGGTAATTAATTATTAATTTGATTTAATTAGGATACCGCATATATGGCTGGTTGGTAATTATCACGCAAAGTTTATATATTATAATAAGGGAGATATCTAAAATAGTAGTGATAAAAGTGGATCCTTTAACCTCAGCATTTCTTTTATTGTATTTTTACATTTTTAATTTCCAGCATTTACTTTTCCGCATTTACTTTTTCCGCATTTACTTTCCAGCATTTACTTTATGTCTTTTATTTTATTTAAGCTTTTACTAGCTTTAGATATGTGTCGTAACTAAGTCTGTTATCTAAGGTTGTGATGAATTCCAATATCACCGGTTTATAAGGGGTTATTTTACAGTTTAGGTAATATAAAGGTTTACTTATTAAGTCTTAAGCTTAATGCTTCTTGTTAACTGGCCACTAATAAGATTGATCGGGTAAACTTAAAATAAACTTGACAAAGGAATTTTAGGTTTCAGCCTTAGACTTAATAGCCCACATGTTGGACAATTATGACACATAGCATCAAATACAATTATGACACATAGCATCACTATTTGTACAGACATGGTGTTGTTGTACAAATTAACTATGTGACAAAGGAAATTGCTCTTTATCATTTGTAATTAGATTACCAAGATATATAAATGATAAAAGTCCATATGATTAGTACCAGATTAATAAGATATGAGACAATATTAATCCACTAAAGTTTAATCATTAAATATCCCTAGTCGTAGTATTATCGAGACTGGACATCGATAATGCGGAATAGACTAGTATTACACTTGTGCGTGTTATGGAAGCTTATCGGCATAGTTCTCATATATTTGGGTATTGGATACTCATGCAAATGTAATAGAAGGTTCTGTTTACCGATGGTACGGAAACAGCTTCGCTCTGGATAGACCCATCGGAATCCCATTGGTAGTATGACTATGTGTCTATGGGAATTCAAATCAGGGTAGGTGTATTTGGTCTTAACCTGAGACTTGCATCGCTAATACTTGTGACAATCAGTATACTTTGGTTTTGGTCATCCGGGACTTTAACAAGTTCTGTGTATGCCTCTTCTGGGTATACTGAGAATCATAGTGTATTGGGTGTGATATCAAGATGGAAGTATCACTCCAGTCATATGGAGATGATGATCACGCAGGATACGGAACTAGTACTCTTAAGTACTGCAGCCATCGAGATAATATGACTAGGTCATGATTATCCGATTATAGAGACTGGTTACCAGAGATTCGATATATGCTTCGTACGGGGCAGACACAATTCCAGCCCTAGGCCTAGCATGTGATATCGATACTGGATCGCAATACGCAATAATACGTATACTACCCCTGACAAAGATTATATATTCCTTAAAGAATATTTCTGGAGAATTGGGTAGGCACGGTGCTTTGCTAGAAGCCAACCATGTCTTGTAAATCGGTAAGAACGTGGTATCGAGTACGCACATGTTCGGATAGTCTGACGACCGGATTTACTGCCAACATATCTAGGGATCTCATGGGTCGCTTCCCGAAGATTCACCGATGACGTATGACTCGGACAGAATTAATCTGGGATTAATTATGAGAGAGAGAGAAAATTAATCTAGGATTAATTACAGTGAGAATTTATCTGGGATAAAATTCAATTATAGAGAGAGAACGATTAATCTGGAATTAATCGATTAAATAATATATTCGATATATTAAATGAAATTAGATTTCATAACGGAATTAAAATTGGATTTTAATTCGGGCGAACGAATTAATTTAGAATTAATTCGCGAGGGACTTTCGTAATAATTTTACAAGGCATTATTATTTAATTAAATTTGATTTAATTACGTCGCAACTGAAAATTCGTTAATTCGAAATTAACGAACCCAAGCTCGGAATGTGTTCCCGGGCCCACCCGGATTTTGAATCAAAGTGGGGCCCACACCTAGTCACATCACTAGTCAAATTTATCACTTTATGTTGATAGAAGTTGGTAGTGGTTGGTAACTTGTAAATTACACAAGTTAGACTTGTGAAAGACTTTTTACCAACTTGATTTTGTAAATGATTTTGATTTTTGAAATCAATAATACATAAAACAAAATTGGAAACTCATCACACGCTCTCATTACACACAAAACCGTGACTCTCTCCATCTCTCATTGCTTCTCACACTGCCGAGAGTTGTTAGAAGAAACAAGGGGTTTTTTGTTGCAAAAATCTCCATTGGTAGCACATCAAAGAGTCATCCAATGTGATAGGGAAATCATTCCCAATAGTTTGGAATTCATTCATCAAGCTTGGAGCTCTACATACAATCAAAAGAGAGCTTGGAGCAACTTCTAAGGAGGCAAATTTTTGTTCTCAACACATCCATCCAACCGATCGTTGTAAGTATTTTTCCGCATTCTTACTTCGAGTATTCACTTCTTTTATGCTTAATGATCTTGGATTTGTTCTTAGAGAACCCAACACCACGATCTTCCTTGATGATAGATAACCATTTAATAAATTTCCTTACATGATAGACATATTCCCGTCGGACGGGGGTAGCCATAATTGGAACTTAAACTTAATGAATTCAGGTAACTTGGTTGACATAGACATATGATTAATTGGGTTACACTGGGTATTTACATCTGACCATCGATAGAGGCTTTTGCAGAATTTTGTGTTCCAGGTTAGTAAATTAATATATTACACAAACATAAAATAACCACTTCATCTTTTAAAAGATATTGGAAAGATTCAAAACCCCGGATAGTTTAATAATATTGAATTTTCCTCAATTTCCTTTTACACAATTTTATTTTCTGTTTTAAGTTTAAAATCACCATCCAATCAAATCAACCAATCCATTAGATACTTGTAAACATTTGGCTTCATAAATTAATTGCTTAGGTATTAAGTCCTCGTGGGATCGATACTTTTTATTCTACTTGAACGATACATGCGCTTGCATTATACGCGTGTGATTACGCCGTTGCCGGGGACTTATTTATCTTTCACTATTAGTTTTAAGGTTAGATACCTTTACTTGTATCTAATCTCTTTTTACTTATTATTTCTGTTTTCTTGTGTTTCAGGTTCTCAATCACTACATGAGATGAACCAGAAGCTTTGAAATCCGACCGTTTGACCCAAAAATTGAAAGAACCATCAGACAGTTGAGAAGAGAAAGGCGAGAAGGCCAAGAAGCATTAGTCAACATGGAAATTGAACCTTTAGAGGTTGCACCACCAATTCCTATTCGAGACAGAACCATTCTGGTGGTTGACGGCTTAATTTCTTGTATTGTACTTCCTTCAATACCAGCAAATGCGTGTGACATCAAAACATACATTTAGATGATTCAGCAGTCAGTACAGTTTGAGGGGAATGCAACTGAAGATCCTAATGTCCACATCAGCAACTTCCTGGAAGTTTGTGGTACTTTCAACTACAACCAATCAGCTGAAGAAGCAATGAGACTGTGTGTTTTTCCATATTCCTTGAAAGACGGAGCTAAAGCTTGGCTATATTCATTACTAGCAGGTTCCATCATAACTTGGAACATTCTAGCCACCAAATTCCTTGCAAAGTACTTTCCACAGCCAGAACTGCAAAGCCGAGGAATGACATCACATCCTTTGTGCAACATGACTCAGAATCCCTCTATGAAGCTTGGGAAAGGTACAAAGATTTACTCAGAAAATGTCCTCACCATGAGATTGCAAAATGGCTACAAGTCCAAACATTCTATAATGGACTTTCTGGATTAATGAGAACTACAATTGATGCTACTGGAGGAGCTTTAATGGAAAAAAGGAGAAGATCAGACTTGAGACCTAATTGAAGAAATGGCCAACAACAATTCCTTGTGGCCAACAGAAAAGAGCATGATTCAAAGAATTGCTGGAATTTATGAAGTTGGAGCCAACACAGCAGTAAATGCCAAGCTAGATCAGATTTGCAAATTCATGGAAACTCTTAGCATGCAAGGCAATACTCGATCCACAAGTTCACCATATGGAGGAGCACCAGATACAAACCAATATGAAGAGATGGTGAATTATGTCAACAATTGCAACAGACAGGGGAACAATCCATATTCCAACACCTACAACCCATGGTGGAGGAATCATCCCAATTTCGTATAGAGTAACAATTCGGGGCAAGAGAACTATCCACCACCTGGATTCCAACAACAAAATAAAGGCCAGAAGCATGAAAAAGAACCAGGAATAGCGGAAGTGCTAGCTCAGTTAAAAAAATATGATGCTATGTTTCAGAGCCAAACTGCTTCCATTAAAGCACTGGAGAATCAAATTGGACAACTGGCCAATGCTCAGAGTTACAGACCGCCAGGTAACCTTCCTAGTAACACAGAACCAAATCCAAGGATCCGAGAGAAGGAGCAATGTCAAGCCATTACTTTGAAAAGTGGTACTGAAATCAACAAAGATGTTGGAATTAAGGCATCCATTGAAGAAGTCCCAAAAGATGCAGTTCCACAGATGGAGGAAAAAAAAGCAAAGGAAAAAGAGCAAGAAAGAATCACTATTCCTCCACATTTTCCACAACGTCTCCAGAAAAAAAAATGGACAAGCAGTTTGCCCAATTCTTGGAGGTGTTCAAAAAGCTGCACATCAACATTCCATTTGCAGAAACGTTGGAAGAAATGCCCAGCTATGTCAAATTCATGAAAGACATTGTTTCACGAAAATAGAGATTGGGAGATTACGAGACAATAGCATTGACAGAAGAATGCAGCGCCATCATTCAGAGGAAACTTCCCCCGAAGTTGAAAAATCCTGGCAGTTTCACATTCTCTTGCACCATTGGAGAACATTACATCGGTAAAGCTTTATGTGATTTAGGTACAAGTGTTAATTTGATGTCTTTTTTGATTTACATGAAATTGTAAATTGGAGAAGTAATGCCCACCTCAGTCTCTTTGCAACTTGCTGATCGAACACTCGCATTTTCGAGATGAGAACTTGAAGATGTGCTGGTCAAAGTCGACAAACTCATTCTCCCAACAGATTTCATTATCATTGACATGGAAGAAGACAAAGATGTTCCTATCATCTTGGGGAGACCATTCTTGGCTACAGGTCAAACTGTTATTGATGTACAAAAAAGAGAACTAACCATGAAAGTGCAGGACCAAGAAGTTACCTTCAATGTTTTCAAAGCTATGAAATTCCCGAGTGATGAAAAAAAGGAGGAATGTTTCAGAATTTGATGTTGTAGATAGTATCATCCAGGATACTGATGCAATTTCCACGGATAAACTTGAAGCTTGCATCACCAACATGATTGACAGCGAGCTGATGAAGAAATTTTGGAATTTATCAACTACATTGACAAGCCCTTCCGCTTCAAAACGACACCACAAGTGGAAAGTCTGGAACTACCGAAAATGAAGTGAATCAAGCCTTTGATTGAAGAACCACCGCAGCTGGAGCTAAATTTACTTCTGAGCCATCTCAGGTATGCATTCTTGGGAAAAGG
Source organism: Zanthoxylum bungeanum (assembly GCA_019454045.1). Classification (NCBI taxonomy): domain Eukaryota; kingdom Viridiplantae; phylum Streptophyta; class Magnoliopsida; order Sapindales; family Rutaceae; genus Zanthoxylum; species Zanthoxylum bungeanum. The sequence continues at coordinate 25,002 of SKCR01035230.1, forward strand.
TTCTGAATTACTTGTGATTATTTCTTCTCCACTAACATTGGAGCATGAAGAAAAATTGCTGAGAGTGTTACGAAAACACAAGAAAGCCATTGGCTAGCCTATAGCAGACATTCGAGGCATTAGTCCATCATTTTACATGCACAAAATTCTGATGAATAAATGGTACAAACCCACAGTGGAGCATCAACGGAGACTAAATCCAATCATGAAGGAGGTTGTGAAGAAATAAATCATCAAATGGTTGGATGCCGGCATCATCTACCTCATCTTTGACAGCACTTAGGTGAATCCTATGCAGTGTGTACCAAAGAAAGGAGGAATTACTGTAGTCACAAATGAAAAGAACGAGCTAATTCCAACAAGAATGGTGACTGAATTGAGAGTATACATGGACTACCAGAAGCTAAAAAAAGCAACAAGAAAATATCATTTTCTGCTACCATCATTGACCAGATGCTAGATAGATTGGTGGGACATGAATTCTATTGCTTTCTGGACGGATACTCAGGGTACAATCAGATTTCCATCGCTCTAGAAGATCAGGAGAAAACCACTTTTACATATATGTCTGGTACTTTTGCTTTCTGCAGGATGCCATTTGGACTATGTAATGCTCTTGCCACATTTCAACGTTGCATGATGGCCATCTTCTCAGACATGATGGAATAAAATATTGAGGTTTTCATGGATGATTTCTCTGTGCTTGGAGACTCTTTCGACCACTGCTTACAAAATTTGGAACAAGTGTTACAAAAGTACGAAGATACCAACCTGGTGCTCAACTGGGAGAAATGCCACTTCATGGTACATGAAGGCATTGTCATTGGACTTCGGATCTCACAAAAGGGAATCGAGGTAGACAAAACAAAGATAGAGAGAATTGAAAAACTACCTCCACCAACATCTGTAAAAGGGATTCGGAGCTTTCTCGGACATGGTGGCTTTTAAAGGAGATTTATCAAAGACTTCTCAAGGATTACTAAACCTCTGTGCAATCTTCTGGAGAAAGATGTGCCTTTCAACTTCACCAAAGAACGCCATGACACTTTTGAGATCTTAAAACAGAAGCTGGTCTCTGCCCCCATCATTGTAACACCAGACTGGACCCTTCCATTTGAGGTGATGTTCGATGCTAGTGATTTTGCTGTAGGTGCAGTTTTGGGACAACGCAAAGCAAATATTTTCCATACCATTTACTACTCCAACAGAACTCTGAATGAATCTCAAATCAACTACACAACCACTGAAAATGAATTGCTTGCAGTTGTGTTCGCTTTTGATAAATTCCACTCTTATCTGCTGGGTCCCAAAGTGGTGGTCTACACAGATCATTCAGCAATCAAATACCAGATTGTGAAGAAAGATGCCAAACCCAGATTGATCCGTTGGATAATTCTACTGCAAGAATTTGATGTGGAGATCTGAGACAGGAAAGAGACAGAAAACCAAGTGGCAGATCATTTATCGAGGCTCGAGAATGGAGAAATAGCTGGCAAAGAACTAAAAATCAAAGAAACTTTTCCAGATGAACAGTTATTTTCCATGAAATAGCATGATCTCCCTTGGTATGCTGACTATGTCAACTACATAGTATCGGGAAAATGGCCGTTGGAATGGAGAACTCAGTAACAAAAGAAGTTCTTCAAAGAAGTCAAACATTATGTCTGGGATGAGTCGTACCTGTTCAAACACTGTGTTGATCAATTACTTAGACATTGTGTTCCATAAGAGGAGGTCAACAGTGTCTTGCAACATTGTCATTCATCACCATATGGCGGACACTTCAGCGGGGATAAAACTACAGCCAAAGTCCTTCAATCAGGTTTTTTCTGGCCCACTCTTTTTTAAAGATGCTTACTTATTTGCTCTTCAATGTGACAGATGCCAGAGAACGGGAAATATTTCAAAGAGAAATGAAGAACCTCTACAAAACATTCTGGAAGTTGAGATATTTGATGTATGTGGGATTGATTTTATGAGACCCTTGTTGGTTATTATCTAGGTCCCAAGATCAAACAAGACATGAAAACAATGTGTGAACACATCAACGGAGGTAGCGGAATACTCACATCGATCGGTTGAGTCGATTTGGAGACGAATCAAGGCCAAAAAGCCACTGTCATAGGCGCACAAATGATGCAGTTCACTGACTCCAAAAATAGAATTTTGAGCTGAGAAACGGAGCTCCAAGCTTCGTCAAACGGATCCCGGCTCATGGGTGAACCTCCCTACCACCTTCGCAAGTCTCGTAGTGTGCTAGCACTTGCGGTTTTTGCCACAAAAACCCAACTCTTGGCTTCCATTTGCTCACGTTTTTGGCTTCAAAAACCAGTGAAAAATGCCCCTTGGGCGTGAGCTTGGAAGAGAGAAATGAGAGAGAAGAATGTTTTGTAATAATTGGTAAAGCATTTTCCAAAATGCCTTTTTATATTTTCCAAGAAAAAGAACAAAATACTAAAAACAATTACTAATTGATTAAATAAAAAACCAAAAGTAAATGCTTTTCCCTCCAAACACTATTAACCAACTTACATCAACTATTCATTGTCACTTTAATAAAGTGATGTAAGTCTTTCAATCAATCAACCACATCAATCAATCACATCACTCAAAGTGACATTTGATTTGACGCTTGATGTGACGAATGATTTGACGCTTGATGTGACTTGCGTTGCCGCACTCGAATTCGAAATACGAATGCGCTCGCAATCACACTCGGGCTCGGGTTCGCTAATTCCTAATTAGCGATTTTTCCGTCGCGTCATAATTAAATGATTACGCCTAGTGAATTCACTATTCACGTCGCTAACGAATTAATTCTAAATTAATTCGTTCGCCCGAATTAAAATCTAATTTTAATTCCGCGTCGAAATCTAATTTCGTTTAATATATCGAATATATTAATTTAATCGATTAATTCCAAATTAATCGTTATCTCTCTCTAGACGATATTTTATCCCAGATAAAATATCTCCGTAATTAATCCTAGATTAATTTTCTCTCTCTTCTATATAATCCCAGATTATATAAGAGTGCGAGTTATGCGTCATCGGTGGATTATCGGGAAGCGACCCATGAGATCCCCGGATAAGTTGGCAGTAAATACGGTCGTCGGAGTATCCGAATCACGTATGTACCAAGTACTACGTTCTACCGATTTACGAGACAAGGTCGACTCCTAGCAAAGCACCAAGTCTTCCCAATTCTCCGGACATATCCATATAGAATATACAAGGATCTTTATCAAGCGTAGTATACCAATTGTATTGTGCATATCGGCCCAGTATCGGATAGTCACGTGCTAGGGCTGGGGCTGGATAAGTGTCTGCCCCGTCCGAAACACATATCGGATGTCTGGTAACATAGTCTCTATAATCGGATATTCATGACCTGGTCACAATATCCCGATTGGATGCGCATCACTCAAGAGCACTAGTACCGTATCCTGCGTGACATCATCTCCACTATGACTGAAGTGATACTTCCATCTTGACATCACACCCAATACACTACGACTCTCTGATAAACCCAGAAGTGGTGTACGCAGAACCGGTTAAAGCCCTGTACCACCAAGACCAAAGTCTATCGATTATCGTAAGTATTAGCGATGTAAGTCTCAGGTTAAGACTATACACACCTACCTTGATTTCGGCCTCCCATAGACACATAGTCATAATACCAATGGGATTCCGAGGGGTCTATCCAGAGCGAAGCTGTTTCCCGTACTATCGGTGAAACACGACCTCCTATCGCACTTGCATAAGTATCCGATACTTATATATATGAGAACTATGCCGTTGTGCCCTCACAACGCACACAAGTGCAATACTAGCCTATTCTGCATTATCGATGTCCAGTCTCGATAATACTCCGGCTAGGGATATTTAATGATTAATCCTTCGGGGATTGATACTGTCTCATATCATTCTCAATCCAGGAACTAATCATAGGGACCTCTCTTCATTTATATATATCTATGGTGATCTAATCACAAATGATGAGAGTGCAATTTCCTTGTCACATAGTTAATTTGCTACAACAACACAATGATCTGTGCAAATAGTGACGCTATGGGTCATTTTGTCCAACAATCTCCCACTTGGCACGTAGCGAGTCACTCAAGTGTCCCACACCCGAACTATGTACGGTTCGCTCAAATTGCTGAGAAAAGGTTTTCGTCAGCGGATTTGTTTGATAATCGTCTGACGCGATTTATACGATCATCACATCACCACGATGTATGATCCGAACGAATCAGATGATATAGAAGTATATATCTGGATCGTCGATGAGACCTTTAATTCCTTAGCCTGTGCTGACGCCTAGCTCAGCCGCTAACAGAACTATATCTAATCTAATTAGATTTATTTTCGACCCAAATGGCTTCTATTGCTGCCTCAGCTGCAGCAATAATCCGCATTTGTTGTTTATTCGGCAACAGTTATCTTGCTCGGAATATTTCCAGCTCACTGTCCCAGTGTTCAAACTTAATAGTACCGTATTATTTAATCGTTTGGAAACTTGCAGCAGTGATCCCAGTCACTTCAAGTTCTCCTTCTCCATAGTTTAAGATAGCATCTTTAGTTCTCTGAGATACTAACAGATGTTCTTAACTTCAATCCAGTGACTATCACTTGGATTGACCTGATTGTGACTCCATATGCTCGAAGCGTATGAGACCCCAATCAAGTACATTTTGAATGTACAATTTCCAGAGAGTGTTAACCAACTCCAAATCTATCCCAGTAGATCTTTATTCCTCGAATAAAGGTTGTTACTCCCCAGAATTCTACGGAGAATTTCTATTGAAAGCCAAGCTTTCATCAATTGCTATATGGGAATTTAACTGTCAGTGCGCTCTCCCACTAACCTCCTTATATACACAAGAATTATTTCGTTTTGATTCAAATCATAAACCATTATGATTATTTCAAAACGTCGTTCAAGAACAAGAACTTATGCTTGCATTAATCCAAACATGGATCGAATAACCCGCAAACCTTGTTTGTCGGTTATACAAAATCGTCAGGATGTTGTAAACATCCTCCAAAAGGTTTCTTTTCAGGAAAGCGATTTTGATCTATAACTGACACATTTCATAAATGAAATACGCAGTTATCAACAAGCATCTTCAAAATGGATTTACCATGGCAACAGGTAAAAGGTTGAACCGTTATTAACACAATGTTGATAACGATACCTTTCGTCAAAAGCCCAGCTTTGTACGTTGGTATGTTGCCTTCCATGTATGTCTTCCTTGAAGACGTTTAATGTACCAATAGGCACAATGCCTTGTGGTACAACAACTAGTATCCAAAATAGTTGTTATACATGGAATCCATTTCGGACTCATGGCACTTTGCCATAATAGGGAGTCGATACCTCGTATCACTTCCTCAAAACGTAGTCGGATGGTATACCTCCATAAGATTGACATCTTTATGGGGTTAGATCAGAAACCCATACCCTAGGTTGTTTTCTGACTCTATCCGATCTACTAGTTTCTTGTGTATTTGAAGATTAATGGTATAGATTCATCATAGATGAACTATTTGTGTTCCATTAAGGACTTCGTGCCTAGAACAGTATTACTCTGATTTTCATCGAGTATCACTATCCTCCCACTGACCACTGCATATCGGTATTCCTCTCAGGAAAAAAAAAACGCATGGTGAGCAACAATCACATTGTTCTCATGTGAGATTTACAAGTACTCTACTTAAGGTTTCCCTTAGGATAACCTATATTGGCACTTATCCAATTTGGGTATTTTAGTTTGGTATCATCCAAACGTTATGCCTGGCATACCCAAATTATCAGGAATGAGAAACCTCGTTTCTTCCCTGTTCATATCCTATATGACATCTGTCAAATAGATTTATATGGAACCTTATTCTAAATAAGTTTTGCACTGTTAATACATATCCTATTGAAGGAAACAGTAGCTCAGAGCGACTCGTGATAAACCTTATCATGTCCAACAAAATTCGGTTTTTAGTTCGGACACACCGTCTAACTGACGTGTCTCGGGAGGAGTCCTCATATGAAAGAATACCGTACTCTTTCATGTACGTATGAAACTTACTGCTTAAGTATTTTCCATTACGGTCTTACCGTGGCGGAATGATACTATAGCCGATCTGTTTATTTACTTGTGTCGAAACTTTAAAGTTTCCGATTTGTGTTCTTCAAAAGAAACACATAACCATAACGTGATGCCACATCCGTTAAGGTCACGAAATATTCATGTTCACATCTAGTCTAGCTAGATATGGGCCCAGAACTTCACCATGAATAGGGCTAACAGATCGGTGGCCCTTATACTATTACCAAGTATATAGTATTTTAGGTACTTTACCTAATAAACTAGATTCGCAGACCTTATTTGAATAGTCAAATCAGTCCTAGTACCCACTCTTCAAAAGTGTGGATATACGAGTCTCGTTTAATTGTGTCCTAGACAACAATGCCACAAATAAGTCTCTATTGATCAAATCAATTTGAGCTATTTATTTGTCATTTTTATATGTTTGAGATTTTATTATATTCAAAATATAAATTCTGTTATTCACATCTAATGTGTTTATCTCAGTATCATCTTTATTAATAAAAAACACTTTAGTGTTCTAGAATATAAAGGTTTATCCGCAACGGATTAAACACTGATATAGAGATAATGTCTCTAGTCAAACTAGTTACATTATAACAGTTCCTAATTTAAGTACATACCCAAAGGGTAGTTCCTAAACTTAGGTATCTAGGTCGAAACAGCGACTTTCGTCCCGTTTCCGATTTGCAGAGAAATCTCAGCTTGAAGTCAGTATCCAGCTCATAGCGGATTCTGAACATCAATACATATATTTTATGTACCACACTAAGTATTTAAAATCTAATTTTAATACTAGTAGTGAACATAACTTTGACAAATATTTTAAAGTTAGAGCCTCGCCCTTTCTTTAATTCCTTCGTGTCTTCCATATCCAAATGGTAGTCACTTTGGGATATGTCAATTATCTTTTCAATATTTCACAAACCTTTGGCCAAGCCTTGGGTTAGAATATCGAAATGATGTGCACCTTGTGCAACTTGCCCAATTGCAAACTTTGACTTATCTCCACTAGAACAGTCAAATCAATTCTCTAAGAATTATAAATTGCAATTTTAATACCTTTTAAATCTAAAGATAGATTTATTGACAAGTATATTAAATTAAGCACTAAAGTCATCATCACATAAATCTTCAAAGATTTTATGCTCTACTTATTTGCTAATTATGGGCTTAGATATAACAAGTTATTTTATCAATAAAGTAACCTATTATTAATTCCCAATGAAAATTAAATCATTTAAAACATTTAATCCAAGGATTATATATTTTAAATATCAACTTTTCAATTCTTTCTTGATTTCAATAGTCCAACTATTTAATCAATTTAATAAGGTACTATTTATTATAATGATTACAATAATCCAATTATTTAATCAACTATAATTTTAATATTGATTACTATAATCCAATTATAAAATCAACTATCATTTAATTCAATTATATTGATTACTATAATCCAATTATAAAATCAACTATATATCGAATGAGTTTGTATATAGTCCAACTATATATATATTTAAAACAACATAAAATATTAGTCCAACTAATACTTTTGATTAATATGACGAGTAAAATATAGATGAGCGCGTTTAGCGAGTATTCGAACGAATGTTGCAAATTCAATACTTGCCTCCCACTATTTTTCGTCGAGCCTCTAAACCTCTGTCGAGTACTCGGGAAACCGTGTTTCCTAGTGGGCTAGGATCCCGTTAAATATCACACAATCTTGACTTTGGCCAACAAATTGTATGATAATTAACTAGGTAGATCTCGAAGATCAATTGGATCCCATCCAACTCCTAGATCCAGTAGGTGGACATCCAAGTCCCAAACATATATCTAATATATGCCTATATATCGAATATATACCCTAACCTTTTTCCTCTGAATCAACTAGGCCTTGGCTTTGGCACAACAAACCTAGTGATCCCAGTCAAGCGCGGACCCATTGACATGGAAGCTTCGTAATCAATGTCAATGGACAAGAAGTGGTCTTGACTTTGGCCAACAAACCACAACTTGGACACGACACCGATATGGAACAAAGCCTCATGATTAAAACACATCTTCGACGGACAAGGGCTTGACTTTGGCCAACAACCCCTGCCAATCTCGGATCTTGAGTAAGAATCACTCAATGGAAGGAAAATAACCGCTTGATATTTAACGAGGGTTTTTCGCGTGCAAATTGGCTACCAATTTAATTATCTTTGTTAAGGTCTCATCATCATACACCCTTAAACATGCATTCTAAATACATAATAAAGCGAGTATGAAAATTAAATAATAATGATATGCGGATGGATACTTAACACATTGATCCTAGATCAAATATCTCCCTTTCTCACTCAAGCTAGCACTAGTATTACTTCTACCCGTTACACTACACTTCTAAAGAAACCTCATTTACATGGAGGGGAATAGGTGAGAAGAGAATACAAAGAGAATAGAGGTGATAAGGCTGAACACGCAGGTCCAATTTAATAAATCGAATTTATTACAACAATTTCTAAAATTGCCCCACCCGACTAATATCCATCCGATATACATTATTCATTCATCAACCACGTATTCACACAAAAGCATGCTATCAATCAATCTAATCAAATTAATTAATCTGATAATTAAGTGATCATCCAATGTTCAAACAACGATTTGATTTTGCTCGAGTCAAACTCGTTTTTGCGAATAAGTACTCAAAGTACGAATTCATGAATTAAATTAAACTACATCATTAAATCAAATTTAACATGTATTTAATACTAATTCACTATTCAATTCCAAATTAAACATTACACTTTATTAATAAACCTTTACGATTTAAATTCCAAATTTAATCGTAACGCGTCTCAAAGACCGATTAACGTCCAACGTCAATTCAATTAAAGTCCAATGGGCTTTTAATTGATTTCTTAAGGCGTGGACTTTTGGTCAACTCGGGTCAAACCGATAACCAAAGTCCAATCCGGGATTTACCCCATAAGCCCATAAATCAATCTTGGCCCATTAGGCCCAATTAAACTTTAAAGGTTCATTAAGTCGCATTTGGGCTTACGGAAGTGGTTTTGGGCCCAATTGGATCCAATCCATTTGGCCTAAACCCAACTTGATAAAATCAAGCCCAATAGGCCCAATTACAACATTAGAAGCCCAATATCAAAAATAGGCCCAAATAATTAAATTCAAAAATCCAATTTTCCCAATTTAATTACCAAAGTGTATTACATGATCAATTACCCAAATCAACATTTCTAAAACATGAATTTACATAATTAATCATGGTCATTTTCATCAATTGGTGTCCAACACAAATTAATCAAAAATCAAACCCATTACATGCTTTAATGCTCTCGGCCAAAGGATGGATTTTGTGTCCGATTTGGTTTCAATCCAATCGAACCCACAATCGACATTAAATCAACATCCTAAATGATTTCATACACATCCAATGTCATAAAATCAAAAAATACCAAGACATTAGGGCATAGTTACATTCGGCCAACACAAGCAATTTGGGATTTATGTTCAATTCAAAATTCAATCTAATTGACTTCAAATTAACATCATCAAACATCATTACAACCCATCCAATGAATCAAAATGAAAAAATTCCAAATTTCCAAACATGCTTGAAGATTCGGCCAACATGAATAAATGGGGAAAAAATTTCAAATTAATTTTCTTGAAATTGATCCAATCCAACTTCAATTAAAGATCATTTAAACATGCTCAATCAGTCAATTTAACCAAATCATGCTCAAAATCAAAATACCCAATTTTAAGCCCTACATTTTCATGCTTGAACCAATAGCTCTTGATGCCATTGTTGGTTATTATCTAGGTCCCAAGATCAAACAAGACATGAAAACAATGTGTGAACACATCAACGGAGGTAGCAGAATACTCACATCGATCGGTTGAGTCGATTTGGAGACGATCAAGGCCAAAAAGCCACTGCCATAAGCGCACAAATGATGCAGTTCACTGCCTCCAAAAATAGAATTTTGAGCTGAGAAATGGAGCTCCAAGCTTCGTCAAACGGATCCCGGCTCATGGGTGAACCTCCCTACCACCTTCGCAAGTCTCGTAGTGTGCTAGCACTTGCGGTTTTTGCCACAAAAACCCAGCTCTTGGCTTCCCTTTGCTCACGTTTTTGGCTTCAAAAACCAGTGAAAAATGCCCCTTGGGCGTGAGCTTGGAAGAGAGAAATGAGAGAGAAGAATGTTTTGTAATAATTGGTAAAGCATTTTCCAAAAATGCCTTTTTATATTTTCCAAGAAAAAATACTAAAAACAATTACTAATTGATTAAATAAAAAACCAAAAGTAAATGCTTTTCCCTCCAAACACTATTACACCAACTTACATCAACTATTCATTGTCACTTTAATAAAGTGATGTAAGTCTTTCAATCAATCAACCACATCAATCAATCACATCACTCAAAGTGACATTTGATTTGACGCTTGATGTGACGAATGATTTGACGCTTGATGTGACTTGCGTTGCCGCACTCGAATTTGAAATACGAATACGCTCGCAATCACACTCGGGCTCGGGTTCGCTAATTCCTAATTAGCGATTTTTCCGTCGCGTCATAATTAAATGATTACGCCTAGTGAATTCACTATTCACGTCGCTAACTAATTAATTCTAAATTAATTCGTTCGCCCGAATTAAAATCTAATTTTAATTCCGCGTCGAAATCTAATTTCGTTTAATATATCGAATATATTAATTTAATCGATTAATTCCAAATTAATCGTTATCTCTCTCTAGACGATATTTTATCCCAGATAAAATATCTCCGTAATTAATCCTAGATTAATTTTCTCTCTCTTCTATATAATCCCAGATTATATAAGAGTGCGAGTTATGCGTCATCGGTGATTATCGGGAAGCGACCCATGAGATCCCCGGATAAGTTGGCAGTAAATACGGTCGTCGGAGTATCCGAATCACGTATGTACCAAGTACTACGTTCTACCGATTTACGAGACAAGGTCGACTCCTAGCAAAGCACCAAGTCTTCCCAATTCTCCGGACATATCCATATAGAATATACAAGGATCTTATCAAGTGTAGTATACCAATTTATTGTGCATATCGGCCCAGTATCGGATAGTCACGTGCTAGGGCTGGGGCTGGATAAGTGTCTGCCCCGTCCGAAACACATATCGGATGTCTGGTAACATAGTCTCTATAATCGGATATTCATGGATCATGGTTCACAATATCCTGATTGGATGCGCATCACTCAAGAGCACTAGTACACTCGTGATCCGTATCATCATCTCCACTATGACTGAAGTGATACTTCCATCTTGACATCACACCCAATACACTACGACTCTCTGATAAACCCAGAAGTGGTGTACGCAGAACCGTTAAAGACCTGTACCACCAACCAAAGTCTATCGATTATCGTAAGTATTAGCGATGTAAGTCTCAGGTTAAGACTATACACACCTACCTTGATTTCGGCCTCCCATAGACCATAGTCATAATACCAATGGGATTCCGAGGGGTCTATCCAGAGCGAAGCTGTTTCCCGTACTATCGGTGAAACACGACCTCCTATCGCACTTGCATAAGTATCCGATACTTATATATATGAGAACCATGCCGTTGTGCCCTCACAACGCACACAAGTGCAATACTAGCCTATCTGTATTATCGATGTCCAGTCTCGATAATACTCCGGCTAGGGATATTTAATGATTAATCCTTCGGGGATTGATACTGTCTCATATCATTCTCAATCCAGGAACTAATCATAGGGACCTCTCTTCATTTATATATATCTATGGTGATCTAATCACAAATGATGAGAGTGCAATTTCCTTGTCACATAGTTAATTTGCTACAACAACACAATGATCTGTGCAAATAGTGACGCTATGGGCCATTTTGTCCAACAACCATTTGTTCCATCATTCGGAAATCTGTACATATTGGTTGCAGTAGACTATGTCTCCAAGTGGGTTGAAGCAATTGCACTACCATCAAATAATTCAAAAGTGGTCCTAAAATTCCTTAAAAAGAATATTTTCACTCACTTTGGAACACCCGGGGCAATTATCAGTGATGGTGGCACACATTTCTGCAACAACTACTTCGATACACTCCTATCCAAATACGGAGTTACTCATAAAGTTGCCACAACTTATCATCCATAGTCAAATGGACAAGTTGAAGTTTCAAACAGGGAGATCAAAAGAATCTTCGAGAGAACCGTTGGATCAACAAGGAAGGATTGGTCTATAAAACTAGATGACGCATTATGGGCCTACCGGACAGCTTACAAGACACCTATTGGTATGTCCCCATATCGAATGGTGTTTGGGAAAGTGTGCCATCTGCCAGTAGAGCTTGAACATAAGGCGTACTGGGCACTGAAGAAGTTAAATCTTGATCTGCAAGTAGCCGGAGAGAAATGACTCCACCAACTCAACGAATTGGAGGAATTTTGCCTACAGGCTTATGAGAATGCCATATTATACAAAGAAAATACCAAGAAATGGCATGATCGAAAAATAGTGCGCAGAAAACTGGAACCAAAGCAGCAGGTGTTGTTATACAATTCTAGGTTAAAACTTTTCCCTGGAAAGTTGAAATCAAGGTGGTCAGGTCCATTTGTGAGTACTCAGGTTTTACCATATGGAGCTGTTGAGTTACTTGATCCTAACACCAACGAAACATTCAAGTTTAACAGTCAGAGTGTCAAGCATTACTGGGGAGAATCATTTGAGCGACAAAAAGAAAGTGCCACACTTTCAGATCCAGAGTAATGTTCGAGCGGTCATGTCTAGCTGACAACTTTAAACTTAGCGCTAGCTGGGAGGCAACCCATGCAATTTGTATATATTGTGATTTGGTGTGTTTGCTTTTTGTAGGTAAGGTCATTTCACAATGGAAGACGTTCTCGTAAATCTTCACAAGCAATTTCATTCTCTCCCTCAAAACTCTCTGATGAAAGTTTACAAAGCTCGCTTGGAATAGATAGGCCTTGCATGTGATCATCTGATACTCGACAGAAATACGCAATACTATGTATACTACGCCTGATATAGATCCTTTATTCCTGTAAGGATATTTCTGGAGAATTGGGTAGGCATGGCGCTTTACTAGAAGCCAACCTTGTCTTGTAAATCGGTATAAATGTAGTACGAGGTACTTACGTGTTCCGATAGTCCGACGACCGAATTTACTGCCAATATATTCGGGGATCTCATGGGTCGCTTCCCAAAGATTCACCGATGACGTATGACTCACACTTTTAATTAATATGGGATTAATTGGAAGAGAGAGAAAATTAATCTGGGATTAATTGCGGAGGTATTTTATCTGGGATAAAATATCATTTAAAGAGAGAGAACGATTAATTTGAAATTAATCGATAAATTAATATATTTGATATATTAAACGAAATTAGATTTCGACGCGGAATTAAAATTAGATTTTAATTCGGGCGAACGAATTAATTTAGAATTAATTCGTTAGCGACGTGAATAGTGACTTCGCTAGGCGTAATCATTTAATTACGACGCAACGAAAAATTCGTTAATTTGGAATTAGCGAACTCGAGCCCGGATTGTTTGTGAGCGCATTCGCATTTCGAATTCGATTGCGGCACGCAAGTTAAATCAAGCGTCAAATCATTAGTCGCATCAAGCGTCAAATCACTTGTTACTTTGAGTGATGTGACTTGACAACTTGATTTATAGATGTGACTTGATGAGAGTTGTTGAAAAGCTTTTAAAAGCTTGAGTGACATATATTATTATAATATGTTTGGTATATGTTAAAATTGATTTTAGAAATCAATTACTTTTTACATATTTTTTCAACTCTCTCTTTCTCTTTCCTTTCTTCATCCTCATGCCCATGGAGGGCCAAAAACATTCTGGTTTTCTGGTTTGAGAAACCGTGAATGAGGGAAGCATAAGTGTGGATTTTTGTGGCAAAAATCAAGAGAGCTAGCACTCCGAGAGACATGCGAAGGTGATAGGGAAGTCCACCCATGAGCCGGGAATCATTTAACGAAGCTTGGAGCTTGGATTCTTGAAGCTTGATGGCCGAAAATGAGGAACAAACAGCAGCCCACTGCCGCAGTTCACAGTGAGCAGAAATTTTGTGTTTTTGTTCGTCAAAGCGTCGCTCAACCGATCGATGTAAGTATTACGCGACTTTCTTGATTGTATTCACACATGTTCATGCTTGTTTATTGATCCTGGGACCTTAGTAAATTCCAACAATGGTATCATGAGCAAGGAAAACATGAAAAACTTTAGGGCTTAAAATTTGGGTAAACTTGATTTTGAGCATGTATAATGAAATTGGATGAATTAGTATGCTTAAATGGTTTTTTAATTGATGATTGATTGGATCAATTTGATTAAAAATTATTTGGAATAAATTTGCCCAATTTTGTTGTGTTGGCCGAATACATGTGCCCTAAAATTGTCTTGGAATTTTTGATTTTTGATCATTGGATGTGTTGGAAATCATTCGGGAATATGATTTAATGTCGATTGTTGAATTAATTGGATTGAAACCGAATCGGACGTTAAATCCCCAAATTGCCGAGAATGATATAGCATGAAAATGGGTTTGATTTTTGTTAAATTATGTTGGACATGATTTAATCTTGATAATCATGATTAATTAGGCTAATTGATGTTTTAGAAATGTTAATTGGGTGATTAATTGTGTTATAACACTTTAATGTAATTAAATTGGGAAAATTGGATTTTTGGAATTTAATTATTGGGCCTAATTTTGGAAATGAACTTGTAAAGTTGTTATTGGGCTAATTGGGCTTGGTTGTACCAAGTTGGGTTAAGGAAAATTGGATTGGATCCAATTGGGCCCAAAACCGCTTCCATAAAGCCCAAATGCGACTTAATGGACCTTTAAAGTTTAATTGGGCCTAATGGGCCTAAATTGATTTCTAGGCTTATGGGGTAACTCTCGGATTGGACTTTGGTTATGGGTTTGACCCGAGTTGACCAAAAGTCCACGCCTTAAGAAATTAATTAAAAGCCCATTGGACTTTAATTAAATTGACGTTGGATGTTAATCGGTCTTTGAGACCCGTAACGATTAAATTTGGAATTTAAGTCGTAAAAGGTTTATTAATAAAAAGTGTAGTATTTAATTTGGAATTAAATAGCGAATTAGAATTAAATGCATATTGAAATGGATTTAATTATGTAGTTTAATTTAATTCGAGAATTCGTACTTTGAGTACTTATTCGCAAAAACGAGTTTGACTAGAGCCAAATCAAATTGTTGTTTGAACATTGAATGATCACTAATTATCAGATTAATTAATTTGATTAGATTCATTGATAACATGCTTGTGTGAATACATGGTTATGATGCAAATAATGTATCGGATGGATATTAGATGGGTGGGGCAATTTTAGAAATTGTTGTAATAAATTTGATTTATTAATTGGACCTGCGTGTCCAGCCTTATTACCTCCATATTCTTTGTATTCTTTTCTCACCTATTCCCCTCAATGTAAATAAGGTTTCTTTAGAAGTATAGTGTAATGGGTAGAAGTAAATACATGTGCTAGCGGAGAGAGAAATGGAGAGATTTGATCTAGGATCAATTGTATAAAGTATCCATCCGCATCATCATTATTATTTTATTATACGCGCTTTATTATGTGTTTGAAAATGCATGTTAAGGGTGTATGATGATGAGACCTTAACAAAGATAATAAATGCCAATTGCCATTGCACTCGAAAAACCCTCGCAAAATATTAAGCGTCTTTCCTTCCATTGAGTGATTCTCACTCAAGATCCGAGACTGGCATTGGCTTGTTGGCCAAAGTCAAGGCCTTTGTCCGTCGATGATGTATTTGAATCACGAGAGCTTTGTTCCATATTGGTGTCTTGTCCAAGTTGTTGTTTGTTGGCCAAAGTCAAGACCACTTCTTGTCCATCGACATTGATTACGAAGCTTTCCATGGTCAATGGGTCGCGCTTGACTGGGATCACTAAGTTTGTTGTTCCAAAGCCAAGGCTTAGTTGATTTAGAGGAAAAAGGTTAGGTAATACATTGGATGTATTGGCATATATAAGATATATATTTCGGACTTGGATGTCCCCCTGCCGGAT
Source organism: Zanthoxylum bungeanum (assembly GCA_019454045.1). Classification (NCBI taxonomy): domain Eukaryota; kingdom Viridiplantae; phylum Streptophyta; class Magnoliopsida; order Sapindales; family Rutaceae; genus Zanthoxylum; species Zanthoxylum bungeanum. The sequence continues at coordinate 41,245 of SKCR01035230.1, forward strand.
CTAGGAATTGGATTGGATCCAATCGATCTTAGAGATCTACCTAGTTAATTATCATACAATTTGTTGGCCAAAGTCAAGATTGTGTGATATTTAACGGGATCCTAGCCCGCTAGGAAACACGGTTTCCCGAGTAACTCGACATAGGGTTAGAGGCTCGCCGAAAAATAATGGGAGGCAAGAATTGAATTTGCAATATTCGTTTAATTACTTGCCATACGCGCTCAAACAAATATCATTCGTCGTTATAGATTAAATGTTAGTTGGACTAATATTTAAATGTTGTTTTAATTAACAGTTGGATTGTATTCAAATAATTCATTTATAGTTGGTTATATAATTGGATTATAGTAATCAATATATTTGATTTAACTAATTATAGTTGATTAAATAGTTGGACTATAGTAATCATTATAATAAATAGTACTGAAATCGTTGATTAAATAGTTGGACTATTAGAATCAAGATAAAATTGAAAGATTGACATTTAAAACATAATCCTAGGGAAAATGTATTTAAATTGTTTAATTTTCAAATTGGGAATATTTCAGGATGGTCTTGGAAAATAATAAGTTACTTTATTTGATAAAATAACATATTAAGCCTAAGCCCGGAGTTAAGCAAATAATAGAGCATAATCTTTGGAAGATTCATGTAATGATAACTTTAGTGCTTAATTCATTTAGCTTGTCGCAGTAGACTCCTTAATTTCTCAATCAGAAATAAGGATTAGATCCTTAAAGTATGATGATGAAATTGAAGGATCTTCATAAATCTATATTTAGATTTTAGAAGTACTAAAATTGCAATAGTAAACTCTTGGAGAGTTAATGACTATTCTCAAGGAGATAAAGTCAAAGTTTGCAATTAGGCAAGTAGCGCAAGGCGCACCTTACTTTGATATTCTAGAAACCCGAGGCTTGGCCAAAGGCTACTGGAATGTGAAAAAGGGCAAAGGCAAAATCATTATAATCTTCTGGGAAGATAAAGGACATATCCCAAAATGTCTGCCTAAATTGTGGCAAACGGGATCGCGGAAGCGTGACTGCCTTTTGGACAAAGCAGACATGAAGGAATTGAAGACTGGGCAAGGCTCTGACTTCAAATATGTTTGTCAAGATTATGTTTATTACTAGTATTAAAATTGGATTTTAGATACTTAGTGTGATACATAAATATATACTGTTGTTCAGAATCTGCTATGAGCAGGATACTGACTTCAGTTGAGATTTATCTGCGAATTGGAAACGGGACTAAAGTCGCTGTTTTAACCGTAGATACCTAAGTTTAGGAACTACCTTCGGGTATGTACTTAAATTTAGAAACTGTTCTAATGTAACTAGTTTGACTAGATACATTATCTCTATATCAGTGTTTGACCCGCTGCGGGTGAACCTTTATATTCTAGAACACTAAAGTGTTTCATTATATAAAAATTATATTGAGATAAACACATTAGATGTGAATAACCTCATTTATATTTTGAATATAAATAAAATCTCAAACGTATAACATGACAAACAAATAGCTCGAACTGATTTGAACAGAAGAAACTAATTGTGGCATTGTTTTCTGGGACACAATAAAACATGACTCGTATATCCGCACTTTTGAAGAGTGGATACTAGGACTGATTTGATTCCAGTCAAATATAGTCTATGAATCTAGTTTATTGGGCAAAGTGCCTAAAACACCTTTACTTGGTAAAAGTGTAAATGCCACCGATCTGTTAGCCCTAATTCATAGTGAAGCAAGTGGGCCCATGTCTAGCTAGGCTAGATGTGGATATGAATATTTCGTGACCTTTACAGATGTGGCATCGTGTTATGGTTATGTGTTTATTTGAAACACAAATCAGAAACTTTTACAGTTTCGACACGAAATAGACAGACAGATCGGCTAAAGTATTAAACTGTCGCGGTAAGACCGTAATGGAAAATACTTAAGCAATAAGTTTCTTATATACTTGAAAGAGTATAGTATTCTTTCAATTAGGACTCCTCCTGGAATATGTCATTTTGACGGTGTGTCCGAACTGAGTAACCGAATTTTGTTGGACATGATAAGGTTAATCATGAGTCACTCTGAGCTACCATTTCCTTCAACGGATAAGTATAAACAGTGCAAAACCTATTTAGAATAAGGTTCCATAAAAATCTGTTTGACAGATTCATATTAGATATGAACAGGAAAGAAACCAGGTTTCTTATTCCTGAATATTTGGGTATGCTAGGCATATGTTTGGATGATACCAAACTAAAACCCAAATTGGATAAGTGCCAATTGTAGGTTATCCTAGGGATACCAAAGTATTGTACTTATACAACTCACAAGAGAACAATTAGATTGTTGCTCACCATGTGGTTTTCCTGAGAGGAATACCGATATGCAGTGGTAAGTGGGAGGATAGTAAAACTCAATGAAAATCGGAGTAATACTATTCCAGGCATCGAATCTTAATGGAACACATATAGTTCATCAAGGATGAAACTACACCATTAATCTTTGAATACACAAGAACTGCGTATGTCGGAGAGAGTCAGAAAACAACATGGGGTATGGGTTTCTGATCTCACCTCATAAAGATGTCTATCTTATTGAGGTATACCAACTGACTACGTATGAGGAAGTGATACAAGGTATTGACTCCCTAATTATGACGAAGTGTCATGAATCCGAAATGGATTCCATGTATATCAACTTAGTTTGGATAATAGTTGATGTACCGCAAGGCATTGTGCCTATTGGTACTTTATAAGTCTTCAAGGAAGACATACATGGATGGCAACATACCAACGTATAAAGCTAGGCTTTTAGCGGAAAGGTATCGTTATCAACATTGTGTTGATTACGATTCAACCTTTTACTTGTTGCCACGGTTAATCCATTTGGATAATGCTTGCTAAAGCTGCATGTTTCATTTATGAAATATGTTAGCTGAATGGCAAAATCGCTTTCCTGAAAAGGAAACCATTTAGAGGATGTTTACAACATCCTGTCGGTTTTGTCGTACCAAAACTATCAAACAAGGTTCGCAGGTTATTCGATCCATGTTTCGATTGAAGCAAGCATTAGGTTCTTGAAATTATCATTTTGATGTAATCATAATAGTTTATGATTTAATTCAAAATGAAAATGATTCTTGTGTATACAAGAGGGTTAGTGGGAGCGCACTGACAGTGGATATCATATAAATAATGATAAAATACATCATTTCTTGGAAATGATATTCCCATAAAAACAATCGGTGAAAGCTTGGCTTTCGAGATAATTCTCCGTGGAATTCTTGGGAGAAACAACCTTTATTCTAGGAATAAATATCTTCTAGGAAAGATTTAAAGTTGTTAAAAATCTCCGAGAAATCGTACATTGAAAAATGTACGCGACCTGATGTCTCATACGCTTTGAGCATATGGATTCACAATCAGGCCAATCCATGTGATAGTCACTAGATTGATGTTAAGAACATCCGTTAGTATCTTAGAGATCTAATGATGCTGTCTTAATCTGTGGAGAATGAGAACTTGAAGTGACTGGGATCACTACTACAAGTTTCCTAAACCGATAAAACGACTATAAGTCTCAAACGGTACTACAAAGTTTGAATAACGGAACAGTGAGCTGGAAATCTTCCAAGCAAGATACTGTTACCGAATAAATAAAAACATGCGGGTTATTCTTGTAGTTGAGGCAACAATAGAAGCCTTCTAGGTCGATACAAAATCTAATTAGATTAGATATAGTTCTGTTAGCAGCTGAGCTAGGCGTCATCACAGGCTAAAGAATTAATGGTCTCATCAACGATCCATATATATACTTCGATATTCATCTGATTCGTTCGGATCATACATCGTGGCGATGTGATGATCAAATAAATCGCATCAGATGATAATCATGCAAATCCGTTGACGGAAGTCTTTTCTCAGCAATTTGAGCCAACCATACATAGTTCGGGTGTCAAACACTCGAGTGACTGGCTATAGGCCAAGTGGGAGATTGTTGGACAATTATGACCCATAGCGTCACTATTTGTACAGATCATTGTGTTGTTGTACAAATTAACTATGTGACAAAGGAGATTGCACTCTTATCATTTGTGATTAGATCACCTAGATATATAAATGATAGGAGGTCCATATGATTTGTTCCTGGATTGAGAATGATATGAGACAGTATCAGTCCACGAAGGATAAATCATTAAATATCCCTAGTCAGAGCATTATCGAGATTGGACATCGATGAATGCGTAAAAGACTAGTATTACACTTGTGCGCGTTGTGAGGGCACAACAACATAGTTCTCATATATTTGGGTATAGGATAATCATGCAAGTGTAATATGAGGTTGTGTTTTGCCGATGGTACGGGAAACAGCTTCGCTCTGGATAGACCCCCTCGGAATTTCATTGGTAGTATGATTATGTGTCTATGGAAGTCCGAAATCAAGGTAGGTGTATTTGGTCTTAACCTGAGACTTGCACCGCTAATACTTGCGACAATCAATATACTTTGGTTGCGGTCGTCCAGGACTTTAACAGGTTCTGTGTATTCCAATGCTGGGTATATTGAGAATCGTAGTGTGTTGGGTGTGATGTCAAGACGGATATGTCACTCCAGTCATATGGAGTTGATGATCGCGCAGGGATACAGAACTGGTTCTCTAAAAAGGTTGCAACCGTCGGGATAATATGACTTGGTCATGATTATCCGATATTAAAGAGACTAGTTGCTTGTCATCCGATATATGCTTCGTACGGGGCAGACACTGTACCAGCCCCAGGCCTTGCATGTGATCATCCGATACTCGACAAAAATACGCAATACTATGTATACTACGCCTGATATAGATCCTTTATTTCTGTAAGGATATTTCTGGAGAATTGGGTAGGCATGGCGCTTTGCTAGAAGCCAACCTTGTATTGTAAATCGGTATAAACGTAGTACGAGGTACTTACGTGTTCCGATAGTCCGACGACCGAATTTACTGCCAACATATCCGCGGATCTCATGGGTCGCTTCCCAAAGATTCACCGATGACGTATGACTCGCACTTTTAATTAATCTGGGATTAATTGGATGAGAGAGAAAATTAATCTGGGATTAATTACGGAGATATTTTATCTGGGATAAAATATCATTTAAAGAGAGAGAACGATTAATTTGGAATTAATCGATAAATTAATATATTTGATATATTAAACGAAATTAGATTTCGACGCGGAATTAAAATTAGATTTTAATTCGTGTGAACGAATTAATTTAGAATTAATTCGTTATCGACGTGAATAGTGACTTTGCTAGGCGTAATCATTTAATTATGACGCAATGGAAAATTCATTAATTTGGAATTAGCGAACCCGATCCCGGGATTGTTTGCGAGCGCATTCGCATTTCGAATTCGATTGCGGCACGCATGTTAAATCAAGCTTCAAATCATTAGTCGCACCAAGCGTCAAATCACTTGTCACTTTGAGTGATGTGACTTGACAACTTGATTGATAGATGTGACTTGATGGGAGTTGTTGAAAAGCTTTTAAAAGCTTGAGTGACATATATTATTATTATATGTTTGGTATATGTTAAAATTGATTTTAGAAATCAATTACTTTTTACATATTTTTTCAACTCTCTCTTTCTCTTTCCTTTCTTCATCCTAACGCCCATAGAAGACCAAAAACATTCTGGTTTTCTGGTTTGAGAAACCGTGAATGAGGGAAGCATAAGTGTGGATTTTTGTGGCAAAAATCAAGAGAGCTAGCACTCAGAGAGACATGCGAAGGTGATAGGGAAGTCCACCCATGAGCCGGGAATCATTTAACGAAGCTTGGAGCTTGGATTCTTGAAGCTTGATGGCCGAAAATGAGGAACAAACAGCAGCCCACTGCCGCAGTTCACAGTGAGCAGAAATTTTGTTTTTTGTTCGTCAAAGCGTCGCTCAACCGATCGATGTAAGTATTACGCGACTTTCTCGATTGTATTCACACATGTTCATGCTTGTTTATTGATCCTTGGGACCTTAGTAAACTCCAACAATGTTACGGAGTCATTCGACACCCTCGAAAATGAAATTAGGGAACCCAAGCCAGAGGCCACAAGAAGCTTTCCGAAGTAACACATAAGACAACCCCATGAGAAAAAGGAAAGAATTTGACAATGCCATATCAGTTTTCCATTAGAAAGCACAAGTAGATAAGCCACATATAATCTCCACACCAACAAATTAAGTTGAGGGCTTTAGAATAGACATATTAAATTATTCCATTCATGATATATTTACTCTATATTCTCAAATTGACAATCTTTAAGCATGCATTGTGCATATGTATAACTAGACGAAGAAATTCGAAGGTGCATCTATGAGGAAGCGGTGGAACAAGAAGTTAGGCAAGAGCAGTTCTGTGAACCTATTGAAAATCTATTGTCACAAGAGGACACATCATAACATGAGAAGCTAGCTTTATTGACACTGCCTATGTGCTTTATAGAATGGCACAAACTTTCCAAGTCAAGCATCTTCCATGACCGTCTGATGATCTATTCTTCCATTCAAGACCTCATAAGGATAAATATTTGAAGATGGTGGCATGAGCACCGAGTAGAGAAGATATTTATTTGTCATATCATGGTTGGAAGAGGATATTGAATAGTAATGCTCATGGCGCTATCTTATTTAGGACATCCAAAGCCACATTGAAGGCTCATAAAGAAGGGTCTTCAGAGAACGTTTGGCTGAAGACGTTAAACTTAGCGCTTGTGGGGAGACAACCCATGCATTTATTTATTTATTTATTTATTTATTTTTATTATATTTACTTTAGTTTATTTTATTGTGTGTTATTTGCGTGTTTAATAATGTGCATGTGTGTTTATATAGGTACTAGCATAACCCACGCAGTTTGCGCAACCACAGTCTGACCAACATGAGACTGATCAACTACATGCACTATATAGTTATTCCTCATTATTATTTCTTTTCGCTTATCATACATTGAGGATAATTCAAATTTTAAGGTTGTGTGTGTATGTATGTTAGTGTTAGTTCCTGCTATTTGAGAAAAGTATTAAAAAAAAATTTAAGTCCTACGTAATGAAGCATAAATCTAATGATGAGTTTGTTTACTTTAAGATGAAGTAATGGGAAATGATAAGTGCCCAATTTACTTTATTCGATGCCTTGAGTAGGTGATCTAGGTTAGACTCGTATGCACTTAACAGTAGGTCTCTAGCAGTAAGAGCCTAGGTAGTTGACAAAGTGACTAATTGAGAAAATTGTTAGACGATGAATGACTATTTTCTTAGAAATATGTCTCTGTTTGCAACTATTTATGATATATGGTATGGCTAGCAAATGAAAAGAGAGAAAATTTGTAAAAAAATGATGAAAAAACAGAAAAGAATACATACTTTGAAAAAAGAAAAAAAATAAAGCACTTATAACCGATAAGTGTGAAGCTACCCATGGGCGAGGGTTAGGACAACCATGAGGAGAAATACTACCTCAGAGGGTAGGTGAGTCAAAAAAATTAGAAAAGAGAAGCCATACCATATCGAGCTCAATAGGAAAATGCAGAGATATTTTTTTTGGAGATATTTAGGTTAGTTTCACCCGTTGGATGCCAATTTTTAAGACGAAATCACCAAGTTGGTGTTGGTTTCTACTATAGTCCCAAGATCAATTCAAGCATAAAAATAAGTGAATACATTAAATAAGTATGGCGGAATCATACTTACAATGAGTGAATTATGGATGCGTTGATATCAAAAAAATTTCCTCATTGTCCTTGTAGAAGTCACGGCCAAGGTCCCAATTTTTGAAGAAGATGAACAAGCTCCAAGCTTTGAGAGGATTCCAAGCTCTTAAGATGGTTTCCCTATCACCTTGTATGATTCTTGTGAGTGCTAGCTCTTGGTAAATTTTGCAACAAAATTCACCTTCTTCCTCCTTGTGCTTTCGGCCAAGATGAAGAAATTGGGAGAGTTCAATTTTTGTGAGATTTTCGAGAATGAGAGAGAGAGAATACTACGACTATGGATATTTAATGATTAAAACTTTATGGATTCCATAACACGCACAAGTCCGATACTAGTCTATTCCACATTATCAATGTCCAGTCTCGATAATACTACGACTAGGGATATTTAATGATTAAAACTTTATGGATTGATACTGTTGTTGGGGTTGGTGCTCAGAGCGCCAATTCCCGGTTGTATTTCTGTTAAATACTTCTGTAAAGCATTATTATTATGAATAATATATGCAGTTTCTATAATATAATCTATCTTTCTATATGGTAAAGACGTAATGACCCTAGAATGATTAGTCATGATACAGTTGCGAAAGTGTCGCAACGGACATTGAGTAGTATCATGACGTTGTCATTCTCAGACAATTCCTGGTCAAGGTTTACACTACTTGGTCAGTATAGTAAACCCGTTGAGACCGGTACATGTCGTATACTGGAATATATGATTCCAATGGTTTCTCAATGAACCATAAGTCTTGGAGACTAGTATAGACGTGTAGGTGTTTATAGCGGATAAACACTTAACGACTCACCGAAGATTCTTAATGGATGGTACACCAGCGTCAATAAGAATCTTCTTGGGTTGAGTAGCACTTGTGATTCTTAGACTTGAGATGCCATTGTGGGCACATGAGACATCTTCTACACTTAGACGGCAGTCACGTCACCGATCTATTTAGATCAGACCTCCGCCTGTTCGTTGGGTGTAGACAGATCCTCAGGGTGTCCTATGTGTATCAAGATAGGATCCGTCAGTTCTGTGTATCAGAGCATAGGTAGTCCATATGATTAGCAATCAGATAAAACCATGGGCCCGTGGTAAAGTTTAGAAGCTAGTTCTAAACATTCTTTTAGAGATTGCTAATGGAATAGTCGACTGGATAATCCCGATAGAGATTTGGCGTTTACATCTATATCTCTGGGATTTATCCGGATACCTGTGACGAAGGAATTATACATTTGCCATGACCTCGACCTGTATGGTTCAGCGAGATTATCTGTGATCGTCATAATCTATGGGTGGATAGATTATGGACACGAAATTAGATTTCGTGACGGATATACCTGAATCTAGAGAGTCTCAATAATGAAACATACTCGTAGAGCACTAGAGCAACATTAATAAATAATATTAATTATTTATAAAGTCGTTTAAAGGTTAAACGCAAGATACGTGCTAAAAGGACTAGATAGTCATTTGCCTAATTATTGTGTATTTACATTTAATACTTGATTAATTTAAATACACATTAATTAATAGTCAAAATGAGTTATTTGACTTATATCCTAAATGAATATATGTTTTTAATATTTAATGTAAATATTATACATATATTTAATATATTTGTATTTGATTAATTAATTGATTATTTAATTGTTAAATGATTAAATTAATTAAAATATAAATATCTTACATTAGGATATTTAAAGTAAATGACATTAGTTGCAATTGTTGACTTAAATAAATATCCATAAAGTGTTTTAGATATTTCTCAAGTTGATTAAATGACTTTGAAATGAAAAATTTGGTATATACTTGTTACAAATTTCGGCCAAGGCTAATATGCACAAGTATATATTGTTTTCATTTGCTTTTCATTTGGTTAACCTAATACATTTCACAAAATATAAATCTCCATTGAAGAAGCTAAAGGAAGCTTGAGAAAAAGAAAGAAAAAGTTCAAAAAGCTTGGAAATTTAGTAAGTTTTTCAAACTTGTTATTAGTAAGGAATTTGTTCCTTAGGTTCTAGGCTTTAATATATGACATTCTTCGGATTTTTCTTTCTTTGTTCCTTGTGGTTTTTGTTGATGGAAGTTTTGGTGAAGTGTGAAGCATGTGTAATGAAGGAAGTGTTGTAACTATTGTAGTTATAACTATTCTTTTAAGGTTTTGGAAACCATGTTGCTAATCTAGAGTTATTGACCCACTCTTAAATGACCTAGATTTGATCTTGAGTTGTTTCATTGTGTTGAGACTTGGATTGGATGGAAGAATAATGATTGAAGTAATTGATTTAATGTATTTGGTCTAATTTGTCCAATTTGTGGAAATTGAAAAATTAGGGTTCTTAACTAATTCCAAATTTGGGGATTTTCATATATATTGTGTATTTGTGTGTGTATATGATGCATATAAAGTTTCATGTTCATTGGATTACATTTAGATGTGTTTTGAGACATGAAATGACAAAGTGCACAAATGTGCTCCAAGGGGGGGCTCTCGGCTTTGTCAAAATTTTTGGGGATTTTGGTGCTTTTGGTGTTTTGATGTTATGAACATCATAAGTTCATCTTAGAAATGATTTAGAATCATTCAAAATTGATTGGATCAATTTCGGACTAAAACGGACAAAATACCAAAGCAAGGGCATTTCGGTAAATTCACTTAAAATTGTTTTATTGAATTTATTTTCATAATTTGATTATTGGAATATTAAATAAACATGTTTATTTAATTAATCCGAGAAAAAGTTTTGAAATCTGAAAATCGGATTTTCACCGCTTCCGCTGCGTTACCGGATTCACCCCCTAATAACCCCTACAAAATGGTATCAGAGCGAGTCTGATTCTAGGCCACCTAATATGATTAGCCTTCATTGAATCAATGTTTAATCATGTTTTCTTGACTTTATGCATGCTTATTAGGATCTAAATTGGTTAGATTTAGGGTGTATGACACTTAGCGGAAAATCCCTAATTAATAAGGTTTGAATGTAATTATGTATTTGATGCATGTTATATGGTCCGTCTTGTCAATACGGATTATGAATACTTCTTTGTGACTACATCCTAGACCGTGCCTCTGTTGTGAGGATGTAGCCGATAAAGATTTATTTATACCGGATGTATATTAGATACTAGGTAAATTCAAGTAAAAGAAGAATTCTGAACGTGCCCTAGCTGTCAGGATTACGTAAGTAACTTGAGTTTATCATTGACGAGTTTAACCTTTGTACGTCTCCTTGTGGGCCTGCCTTCGCAGCGACAACGAGAAACGGCCAGGACCGGATACTTAGGAGTCATTAGTGAATGATTGACAAATGAGTTGTCTACCTGATGAATATACGTAGGCGAGACCGTGCCTCTGCTGTGAGCCGAAATATATTCACAGGATCCACTTTTCACTATTAGTATTTAATTTAATTATTAAATATTTGTATTATGTTTTGGGATTATAGTATTGCATGATTTAGTGGGAGGGGCGTATTAGATTAAAAATTCCATGATCTAGTTTATGCTTTTGATATTATATGAAACTGCTTTATTTCTGCTAACCATTTTTCGTGATCTATATGATAGATTAGCGATGGCGGCACAATCCACAAATCAGTTTGCGCGTATGCTTGATGCGAACAAACTGAAAGGCGCTGAGAACTTTGCAGACTGGGAATTGGATTTGAGGATTGTCCTTGATTCCGAAAAGCTGGGTTATGTTCTTGAGGGTCCATTGCCCCTTGCAGTGGGTGAGGATGCTTCGGAGGAGGAACGCCAAGTTTTTGAAACTTGGAAGGATGATGATTTAAGGGTTAAATCATACATCCTTAGTTCACTGTCTCCGAAACTCAAGCAACAGTACTATGGTATGCTAGATTCCTATAGTATGATGACGCGATTGAGACAATCGTTTGAGAACCAGGAACAAGTGATTGTTCACAAAGTCGCCATGGAACTGTTCCATACGCGTCTGGATGAGGGGCAGAGTGTCAGCCCACATGTTCTTCAGATGATCGATTTGATCGATCAATTGAGGCAACATAATCTCATCTTGAATGACATTCTCGGTAGGAGTGTCATTCTTGGTTCACTACCAGCTTCATTTCGCCAGTTCGTGATGTACTTCAACATGCACGGGACTGTCTGTACCTACCAGGAGCTACATATGATGTTGCTCACGACAGAAGAGGACCTTAAGAAGGGAGTACCGACTCGCCCTCCTAGAACTACTTCTCTTTCGGCTTCTTCCCAAGGATGGTCCAAGGGAAAGAACAAGAAAGGCAAGAAGAAGAAGAAGGCTTTTGGTCCTCAACAACAGGCGAAGATTGCAAAGCCCAAAAGGGCTTCTGAAGACAAATGCCACCACTGCGGCAAAGTCGGGCACTGGAAAAGGAACTGTCCTGATTACATTGCCCAAGTGAGGAGAGACAGAGCTTCTACATCAGGTACTTTTATTTTTCCAGTTATTGATTTATCTTTGGCTTGTGAAGCCGTTACATCCAGCTAGATTTTAGATTCTGCTTGTCCCATTCACATTTGCAATTCGTTGCAGGTGCTGAAGGAAAGTAGGAAACTGAAGCCTGGAGAGATGCAGTTGCGATTCGGGAGTGGAGACTCTTTGGATGCAGTTGCAGTGGGAGTATGCGAGATCTCATTGCAGAATGGGACACTTTTGTTATATGACTGTCATTTTGTACCGGGATGTGTCGCAAATATTATATCACTTTTTGTATTAGATACATAAGGCTTTTGTATTAATATTAAGAATAGTTCTTTGTATTTATATGATAAAAATAATATTCAGATCCTTTGTTGTCCAAACCAGCATGGTCATTATACATTGCAAACTTCAAAAGATATATTAAATACTGGAGTTAATAAACGTAGTTTACCTGTAATTAATAATACTGAACTTTGGCATATGAGACTTGGTCACATTGGCGTTAAACGCCTTACCCAATTGGTTAGGAATGGTTTGATATCAGATCTTACCATTGAATCCTATCCAACTTGTGAATCCTGTATTCAGGGTAAGATGACCAAAGTCCAATTTTCTGGTGTTGGACACCGTGCCACTAACTTACTAGAACTCGTACATTCTGATGTATGTGGTCCACTAAGTCAAACTGCTCAAAGTGGTTATTCATACTTCGTTACCTTTACCGATGATTTATCACGGTACGGTTATGTGTATTTGATGCGACATAAATCGGAAACCTTTGAAAAGTTCAAAGAGTTCCGAAATGAAGAAGAAAAACAAACTGGTAAATATATTAAATGCCTTCGATCAGATCGAGGCGGTGAATATATGAGTGGTGAGTTCATGGATTATATGAAGGAGAATGGGATTCTCGCTCAATATACTCCTCCAGGTACACCACAGCACAATGGTGTATCTGAAAGGAGAAATCGGACTTTATTGGATATGGTCCGATCGATGTTGAGTTTCACAAATTTGCCCTATTACTTATGGGGTTACTCTCTCTTAACAGCCGCACATCTTTTGAATAAGATTCCTTCAAAGGCTGTTCCTACGACACCGTATCAGATATGGTTCGGTAGGAGACCAAATCTTAATTATATTAAGGTTTGGGGTTGTCCTGCCTATGTCAGGATGACTCAGCAAGATAAGCTTTCGCCACGAGGGCGAAAGTTTAGGTTTGTTGGATATCCTTCGAATACGAGGGGATATCTGTTCTATGATACCGAGCATCGAAATGTGTTCGTAGCCCGCTTCGCAAAATTTCTAGAAGTAGAATTTTTGTCAGAAGGTGGTAATCATAGACAGGTTGAGCTTGATGAAGTCCAACCTGAAAACAACGAACCAACGAGGAACCTGAAGTTCAAGTAGATGAAGGACCTTCAACACACACACTCCGTAGGTCGGAAAGGGTATCTAGACCTCCTGAACGCTTGTATTTGATACAAGAAAAGAGTATGGATGTTCTCTTAGTTGAAGAGACAGATCCTTTCACCTATAGAGAATCGATGTTGGACATCGACTCCGTGAAATGGCAAAGTGCCATGAAATCCGAGATAGACTCAATGCATGAAAATCAAGTTTGGGACTTGATTCCGCTTCCCGAAGGAATTGTTCCTATCGGTTGTAAATGGGTTTACAAGAGGAAGCGCGGGCCTGACGGTAAGGTTGAAACTTACAAGGCCCGACTGGTAGCAAAAGGTTACACGCAGCGACCTGGCGTCGACTACGATGAAAATTTTTCGCCGATAGCAATGCTTAAGTCTATCCGGATTTTGCTTTCTATAGCTGCGTATCATGACTACGAGATTTGGCAAATGGATGTCAAAACGGCTTTTCTAAATGGATTTCTTGATGAAGAAATCTATATGGAACAGCCGGAAGGTTTCACGTCCAGCGAAACCTCGAGTATGGTGTGTAAGCTTAAGAAGTCCATTTATGGACTTAAACAAGCTTCACGAAGTTGGAATCTTCGATTCGATGAGATTATTAGATCGTCTGGTTTTCTCAAGAATTCGGAAGAATCCTGTGTGTATCAGAAGGCCAGTGGGAGCATGGTCGTATTTTTAGTCCTATATGTTGATGACATCCTAATCATTGGGAATGATTTAGGTATGTTGCAAAGCGTAAAAGTGTACCTCTGTAAGAATTTCTCCATGAAGGACCTGGGAGAAGCTTCCTATGTTTTAGGGATAAAACTCTATAGAGATAGACAAAGGAGGCTGATTGGGTTATCCCAATCAACGTACGTAGATAAGATCTTGGAACGATATAGCTTTGGTAACTGTAAGACAGCAAACATACCGTTCAGACATGGGATTCATCTTTCTAAGAAGATGTGTCCACAAACAGAAGATGAGAAGGTTAGAATGTCTAACCAACCTTCTGCTTCGTGTTTGGGTAGCATAATGTATGCCATGTTATGTACGAGGCCTGATATCAGTTTCGCTGTTAGCGTAACTAGTCGATATCAGTCCAGTCCAGGTAATGACCATTGGATGGCCATTAAACATATCCTAAAGTATCTTAAAGGTACTAAGGATAAGTTAATAGTTTATGGAGGAAACGAACTGCAGGTTAATGGGTATACAGACTCCGATTTCCAATCGGATCCCGATGATAGAAAGTCTACATCTGGATTTGTCTTTACCCTTAACGGAGGAGCAGTTTGTTGGAAGAGTTCCAAACAGGGTTCGACAGCTGATTCCACCACTGAGGCGGAATATATTGCAGCTTCTGAAGCTGCAAAAGAGGCTGTGTGGATAAAGAACTTTATCACAGAATTGGGAGTTGTCCCAAGTATCGAGAAGGCGATTCTGTTATACTGTGATAATACTGGAGCCATTGTGCAAGCAAAGGAACCGAGGGCGCATCAGAAGTCGAAGCATGTGGAACGCAAGTACCACATCATTCGAGAGATCGTGTCGCGAGGGGATATTGTTGTGTGCAAGGTACCGAGTGAAGATAATGTAGCAGACCCGCTGACGAAGGCCATACCTCCAAAGTTGTTTGATAAACACGTGGAGTCGATGGGTATTAGATACAATCGATATTGGCACTAGAGCAAGTGGGAGATTTTGTTGGGGTTGGTGCTCAGAGCGCCAATTCCCGGTTGTATTTCTGTTAAATACTTCTATAAAACATTATTATTATGAATAATATATGCAGTTTCTATAATATAATTTATCTTTCTATATGGTAAAGACGTAATGACCCTAGAGTGATTAGTCATGATACAGTTGCGAAAGCGTCGCAACGGACATTGAGTAGTATCATGACGTTGTCATTCTCAGACAATTCCTGGTCAAGGTTTACACTACTTGGTCAGTATAGTAAACCCGTTGAGACCGGTACATGTCGTATACTGGAATATATGATTCCAATGGTTTCTCAATGAACCATAAGTCTTGGAGACTAGTATAGACATGTAGGTGTTTATAGCGGATAAACACTGAACGACTCACCGAAGATTCTTAATGGATGGTACACCAGCGTCAATAAGAATCTTCTTGGGTTGAGTAGCACTTGTGATTCTTAGACTTGAGATGCCATTGTGGGCACATGAGACATCTTCTACACTTAGACGGCAGTCACGTCACCGATCTATTTAGATCAGACCTCCGCCTGTTCGTTGGGTGTAGACAGATCCTCAGGGTGTCCTATGTGTATCAAGATAGGATCCGTCAGTTCTGTGTATCAGAGCATAGGTAGTCCATATGATTAGCAATCAGATAAAACCATGGGCCCGTGGTAAAGTTTAGAAGCTAGTTCTAAACATTCTTTTAGAGATTGCTAATGGAATAGTCGACTGGATAATCCCGATAGAGATTTGGCGTTTACATCTATATCTCTGGGATTTATCCGGATACCTGTGACGAAGGAATTATACATTTGCCATGACCTCGACCTGTATGGTTCAGCGAGATTATCCGTGATCGTCATAATCTATGGGTGGATAGATTATGGACACGAAATTAGATTTCGTGACGGATATACCTGAATCTAGAGAGTCTCAATAATGAAACATACTCGTAGAGCACTAGAGCAACATTAATAAATAATATTAATTATTTATAAAGTCGTTTAAAGGTTAAACGCAAGATACGTGCTAAAAGGACTAGATAGTCATTTGCCTAATTATTGTGTATTTACATTTAATACTTGATTAATTTAAATACACATTAATTAATAGTCAAAATGAGTTATTTGACTTATATCCTAAATGAATATATGTTTTTAATATTTAATGTAAATATTATACATATATTTAATATATTTGTATTTGATTAATTAATTGATTATTTAA
Organism: Zanthoxylum bungeanum; assembly: GCA_019454045.1. NCBI lineage: Eukaryota > Viridiplantae > Streptophyta > Magnoliopsida > Sapindales > Rutaceae > Zanthoxylum > Zanthoxylum bungeanum. The sequence goes on from SKCR01035230.1 coordinate 57,767, forward strand.
TTGTTAAATGATTAAATTAATTAAAATATAAATATCTTACATTAGGATATTTAAAGTAAATGACATTAGTTGCAATTGTTGACTTAAATAAATATCCATAAAGTGTTTTAGATATTTCTCAAGTTGATTAAATGACTTTGAAATGAATTTGAAATGAAAAATTTGGTATATACTTGTTACAAATTTCGGCCAAGGCTAATATGCACAAGTATATATTGTTTTCATTTGGTTAACCTAATACATTTCAAAAAAAATAAATCTCCATTGAAGAAGCTAAAGGAAGCTTGAGAAAAAGAAAGAAAAAGTTCAAAAAGCTTGGAAATTTAGTAAGTTTTTCAAACTTGCTATTAGTAAGGAATTTGTTCCTTAGGTTCTAGGCTTTAATATATGACATTCTTAGGATGTTTCTTTCTTTGTTCCTTGTGGTTTTTGTTGATGGAAGTTTTGGTGAAGTGTGAAGCATGTGTAATGAAGGAAGTGTTGTAACTATTGTAGTTATAACTATTCTTTTAAGGTTTTGGAAACCATGTTGCTAATCTAGAGTTATTGACCCACTCTTAAATGACCTAGATTTGATCTTGAGTTGTTTCATTGTGTTGAGACTTGGATTGGATGGAAGAATAATGATTGAAGTAATTGATTTAATGTATTTGGTCTAATTTGTCCAATTTGTGGAAATTGAAAAATTAGGGTTCTTAACTAATTCCAAATTTGGGCTTTTCATATATGTTGTGTATTTTTGTGTGTATATGATGCATATAAAGTTTCATGTTCATTGGATTACATTTAGATGTGTTTTGAGACATGAAATGACAAAGTGCACAAATGTGCTCCAAGAGGGGGGGGGCTCTCGGCTTTGTCAAAAATTTTGGGGATTTTGGTGCTTTTGGTGTTTTGATGTTATGAACATCATAAGTTCATCTTAGAAATGATTTAGAATCATTCAAAATTGATTGGATCAATTTCGGACTAAAACGGACAAAATACCAAAGCAAGGGCATTTCGGTAAATTCACTTAAAATTGTTTTATTGAATTTATTTTCATAATTTGATTATTGGAATATTAAATAAACATGTTTATTTAATTAATCCGAGAAAAATTTTTGAAATCTGAAAATCGGATTTTCACCGCTTCCGCTGCGTTACCGGATTCACCCCCTAAAAACCCCTACAACTGTCTCATATCTTATAATCCGGAACTAATCATAGGGACTTTTATCATTTATATTTTTAAGTAATCAAATTACAAAATGATAAAATACAATTTACATTGCTACATAATTAATTTGTACAAAAACCACAATGTCTTTTACAAATAATGACGCTATGGGTCATAATTGTCTAACAGTTGGCTCAGTTAGGAATCGAACTGTGATAAGACCTTTACACACACACACATTATGAGTCTGACTTAGATGATTTATTCAAGAACTTGGATTTGAGTTGTGTTGAGTGCCTTGAAGTTTCTTTAGTTTCGTTACTGGGTATTATGTGAGGACAATATTATATGTAAATTCCAGGATTGTTTTAATTAAGTTTTTGCATTCTTATGTGTGATTGAATGTGTATGCTGAATGACGTTTGTGGGTGTCGTCATTGTAAGCCCTCACGAGAATAAAACTCATCCACTAGGGTCGCATAGAGGTTTAATAGCTTATTTCATACGCTGAATACAATCGTGATTCCTACAAAAATGGCTTAGGTTAATTTGTTTTTAGTTATTTTATTTTATTTTATTTTTATTTGTTTTGCTCGAGGAATAGTAAAATTTTGAGTTTGGGGGAGTAATGAGCAATTAATATACATATATTTACCACTTATTTATCTTAGTGTTTTGAGTGTTATCTCGAGTCTATGAGCGTTTTGATGTGTATTGGGTTTATTTTGCTGGTCAATATCATAATAAGGATTAACCGGACTCAACGAGCAATGAAACAACAAATTCGGAGCCAAATTGGAGCAAATTTCGGAGTCAAAACGAGTGTCTCAATGCTTGAAGTGCATCTCAATGCATACATGAATAAAATCCAGGTAAAAAACCAACTATAGGGCGTGTCACGACGCCCAAACTGGTGCTCTGTAACTCATCGATGAAGACCATGTGTATCACAACATGGAGAACGATTCTCAGCTCGTCCAGAACTTGATTTTTAATAAGGAAAAACCCTCTAGACCTCATATATAAGTAAGGATGGCAAAAAAGCCCAGGCTTGGTCCGGCCCAGCCCGGGGATAAAAAACTTGGACCGGGCCCATGAAGTAGAAGTCAGACTTGGGGCCGAGCCGGACCTAAAATATTAAGCTTAGGCTTAAAAAAATATTATTTATATTTATATTTATATAATAAATTAAAAATATATTTAATTTTTTTGTTAATAAAAATCGGACCGGATAAAGCTTGGGCCCGAGCCCATGCTCGAGCCGGCCCGGCCCGGCAGACGCCCAAGCCGGATTTTTCCCGGGCCCGGGCCAAAAAAATACTTACCGGGCTTTGATAAGCCTGGGCCCGGTCCAACTCATTACCACTCTTATATATAAGTAGAAGCTCATCCCAAAACCTAAAAGGAAGCCTCATAATATAGAAGAACACATAGAGCAAGACAAAAATGAAGTGCTTCAACCGGTGCTAGAGATTGGAGACGAAGACTGTAAATGAGAGTTCTTTCTTCTCTTTTCTCTCTAGCTTTATCTTAATGAGTTCTTATTTTGTATTAATGATTAGTTTGCGTCTATTGAATATCATGAGTAGCTAAATCATTAGTCTTGGGTTGTAATAGATCCAATACACAATATTTTATTGAATTTGGATTAAGCATTGGGAATAATAGCACGTGATCTCATTCTTTTGAATATATTTCCTTGTAAGATAGACATATACTTGCAGGGCATGCATAGCCAATATTAGAACATGACCTTAATGAATTTGGTTTAAATTAATTAACATAAACATATAAGTAATTGGTTTAATATGAATATATTTATCTAACCATCGAAAGAGGCTTGTAGATAATTTAGTGTTGTAGGTTAATAATTCAAAATGACAACCCAATTGAATGGAAAGTACTTGAACCTATCGTTTGCATACTTATGTGAAGTTATAATCCTAGGTTCTTCTATCATATAAGGTTTTCCCCAAAGTTTGTTATTTATCGCTTATTTAGATTTTAAGTTATTAAATTATTTTAATCAACTCATTCTTTAAGTAATTGCTTAGTTTTAATTAAATAGGTTAGTCTTGATATTAATAAGAAAAATATTAAGTCATTGTGGGTATGATATCCGACTTTTGTCACTATATTACTTGAGCGATACGTGCGCTTGCTTACGGTAGTAAAATCACGATCATTAATGTTTCTCTTAAAGAGGGAGAAAGATGAAAGAATGAGAATCATGAAATGATTCTCGATTAAAATATGATTTTCCATCATCATTTCTCATACAAAGTTTTAAAGAAATCTAAAATATAGAAAAAAATACAGTACCACAAGTGCATCCATAAATCGTCGTTTCCATAATGCAAACACATTAGGATCTTTTGAATTTAACTCCTCACAAAAAGGTTCCATGGGAATTTTAGCAACATCTTCACTTCTAGGCACTTTATGATACCCGGGACCTGTAAGGATGAATTCCAAATTTCGTTGATTAAGATTTTACTTGTGTTGATGGTGAAAACTGGTCAACACTGAATTCTGACAAAATAAAAGAAAAGAATACAATTTTTAACATAGTTCGGCTAAAACAAAAGCCTATGTCCACGAGTCACTTTTATTAATAGAGTCTCGAGATTCTCAATGTTCACTGTTTACTCTCAATTTTGACAGAGTTTTAGTACTGTTTATTCAGGTATCCCATTACAGCGGTTTCACCACTCTATTTATAGTATTGGGGAGGCGTTACAAATTGGAGGGGAGTTCCAATTTCAAAATCAGATGAACATTAATGATAGATAAATTATGGATAATATTGTCATGTTTATCCCTAATTTTCAACTAACCCTTGAGGATACCATGCATGCATTCATTGAGAAACAAGAAGCCATCAATAACCAAAATGTGCAAACATTGATTGATCTGAAAGATAATTTTTCCAAAATCACATTTGCATTAACCATTCATGAAAAATGAAAGTTTCATGCACAACCACAGCCAAACTCCAAGTGTCATCAAAACCCTCACGATGGTAGTTATGATAGTCAATATATAGATCAAGTCAAATTTGTTATTAGTCTTCGCAGTGGTAAGGTCATCCACAGACCTATTATTGAACCTCGTGAAGTTGAAAATAAGTCGGCGTCTGAGGGTAAGAAAGGGGTTGATGAACAATTACCTATCATTGAGGTGAAGGTCAATTATTCTTTGTTAGATGCCATCAAACAGATACCATCTTATGTCAAATTTCTGAAAGACTTGTGCACCGTTAAAAGAAAACATAGGTAAAAAAGAAAGCTTTTCTAGCTGAACAGGTAAGTTCCATTCTCTCAACCGATAATACGTTGAAATAAAAAGACCATGATTGTCCAACTATATCATGTATTATTGGAAATCATAAAATTGAACATGCATTTCTTGTTCTTGGATCCAATGTCAATTTGTTTCCATTTTCGGTTTAGCAACAACTTCATATTGGTGAGTTAAAACCAACATCAACTACTCTTTTACTTGTTGATAGATCAGTCAAGGTACCGAAAAGAATCATGGAAGACGTGCTATTACAAGTCGATAAATTCATATATCCTGTGGATTTTATTATCTTGGAAACACAACCTGTAGCAGACAGTTATATGTCAATTCCTGTAATATTTGGTCGTCCATTTTTAGCAACAGAAAATGCCTTAATTAATTTCAGTAATGGAATCATGAATCTATCATTTGGCAAAATGACATTGGAGCTTAATGTTTTTATCATGTGCACACAACCATACGATGAGGACAGTGAAAATGAGAGCATGAAATTAATTGAACCAATTTTGGAAGAAAATATTCAGGGGAGTGAAAATCTGTACAGCTAATTTTCTTAAATCAATTAAGCAATTAGATTCAGATATTTCTAATGATTTTCGTTTACTTGATTCTACACAGGTACTGGAAGACGATGGAGAGAAGCAAAATTTTGAGGAACTAGGAACACTGGAAGAAGAAAAATATGAGGAAGCACCCAAATTGGAATTAAAGACTTTTCCAGAAAAATTAAAGTATGCATTTCTTAGAAATTATTTTTGGAGTGTTCGAATTTTCAAGAATCTATTTTCCTTTCAAACTCATTGTACTGTGATTGATGTATTACAAGCTGTTATTTTGTTTTGTATTTGTCTAATTTCTATTTTTTCTGAGTTTTGCAATATTTTTTTTTCTTTTTGTCAGAGTCTTGTACCCGGGCTAAACAGCGGAAAATGGTACTCCGTAACTCTAAGTCGGTTCTTTCAGTTTCCTAAAATTATCGATACCCTACAATTAAGGCATGGCTCTCGTAAAATTCCACAATCATTTTCCTTATCTCCCCCAAAATACTCTGATGAAAATTTACAAAGCACGAACCGAAAGAATGAGGCTTCTTATGATCCATGGTATTCCTAGTGATATTCGTTGGGTAATTGAAGCAAATGTTCGCTTGGTAGGTGAGTCATCTGACTCATTCATTTCTTACATGCTTGGTTTAGGGAAAATGACATATGTTAAGAAATGAAGAGCTAAACAATTAAGTGTTTATTATAAATATGCACGCTGGACATGCAACACTCGTTGTCATTATTTAGGAATGATGTCTGACAATCACGAAGACAAAATTCTATTCATTATAGATGGCTTGAGTAAGGAGTTTTTAGATGATATATCACTGACTCTTGAGACGTATCCTAGTGGACATGTTTATCGAGTGATTCGTAATTTGCATACATAATTTTTTCTTAAAAAGATAACAATATAGTCTCGGGAATCTGACTTTAAAAACCCTGTTTGCCAATTTGTAAGAAAATTATATGGGAAGCATATCCATGACCCATAGAGGGCGTTCAAGCCGTTACTGGATGTAAAACCAGAGGAAGATATGAGCCACAATCACAACTACAGTATATATTATTTCAATTTATTACTTTGATTTCTTTTACTTTAAATTACTAGTTTGATTTACTTTAATTTATTATTTTGATTTCCTTTACTTTAATTTTACCGACATTATCTAAACTTTTTGACTTTCACGATCTATTTTACTGTTCATCTGACCATTGGCACTTTGAAGGTACTAATGCTTTTATTACTTATCATTTTTCAGGATCCATAAGTACAACTCATCATTTCTCTTTTCGATACATCCAAATAAGAGAGAGAGTCAAAATGGAGAAAACTTCAAAGTAGGGACGACTGTAGACATTATATTCTTACACATAGCCCGATTACGAGTCTCTTATAGGGATACCACACGAAGGTTTAGAAAGTTGCAATGACGATGGCCAGAAAGGAAGGGAACTCTGAAGAATTCAGAAAAATAGCCATGTCCTGATTAGACATCACCTATGTCCAACCAACTATTTTCCCAGTCCATAATATTCGGCCAAACATATGACAAGCCATCAATGAGTGTGCAGATTGTCAATTACTTGAATCAAGGGATCTGATTAATTTCTAGCCATACATATATTTGAAATAAATATCCAGTCACACATGTATCGAGCTGTCAGCAAGTGTGCAGATTTTCAATTACTGAAATCACGGACCTGATTAATGTCTGGCTGGATGTGTATCTCGAAATAAATATCCGGTCAGACGTTGATAGAGCTGTAGTTGACATTTCAAATTGGAAATCACGAGAGACATTGAGGGGATTTGATTTCCCCTTCCATTTTCAAACTCAATTTGGGCACTATAATAACTCCTCAAATCCTTTGCGAAATGGCTAGAGCTTTTATCTTGGTCCTAAGTACTGAAATCTGAAAAAGCTTTAAAGAGAGTTTGAGAGAGAAAATAGTGAAGAAATCCCAGGAGTTCATTGGAGTTTCCCCCATTTCAGCAAGTAATTCGACGATCGTTCACCTTTCAAAGGTGTTCTCCGAGCCAACTATAAGCCAAACTTAATTTATGTCCAGTCGAACATATACGACTATCAAAAATATTCGGCCATATTCGAAAAACATTTGGTCATGTTTAGTTATTATTGTTTAATTGTTTCATTACTATTTTCTCTGTTTCACAGTTGTTTTATTATTATAATGTTATTTCTAGGTTATTATTACAATTGCAAAGCATGATCCTATATTTAAGCATTCTGGTTCAGGCAGAATATCCGGCCAGGCTTCATGTATGTCAGCCAGACATTTATAAATAATCGCAGACAACTTTCTTAATACTTTTCTCATTTTAAATTCAGCTTCCAAGATCGTTTTCAATATCTTTAAATTCATTCTTCATTTTCCTTGTCGATGCTAGAGCATGAAGAATTTAGTGTTCCTATCACCCTTTCTAAGCCAAGACACGCTTGACCTTTGCCTCCAATAATGTTCCTTATCTTGCAACAGCCTGTCTATCTCATTCTCTGCGTCCAAAATGACCTCCCCATTCTCATATTGATCTCCATTCGTCTTTAAACATTGCAGCTTCTTAGTGAATTGTTTCATCTTTGTATTTCTACCACCAAGCTCGGCTCTACTCCAATGATGGATTTTCTCAATGAATGTCGAGTTTTCAAGTGGAAATTAAGAACTGAATCCCCAGATAATCGCACCTAATCAGACCAACACTCATTTATAATTTCCCCACAATCCTTATAGCTGTTCCACATATCCTCATAGTAAAATCTTCCTCATTTCCTGTCTTTGAGCCCATTTATACACCATTCTTCTGGAGATAAAGCTAGTAGAATATGGCAATGATCAAAACTCCAGATATCTAAATTCTTAACCGTAGTCGTAAAGTTGAGATTTTGCCAATCAGAGGTTCCTAGGAACCTATCTAGTCTCTCCTCAACAAATTGCACCCTAAATTTCCTGTTGGACTATATGAATGGATACCCAAGACACCCCAGATCTTGTAAGTTACAATCATGTACATCACTCTTAAACTCTACAACCAAGGTGGAGTCCATAATTACTCCTCCTAACTTTTCATCCATTCTCATAATTTCATTAAATTCCCCTTCATAAATCCATGGCAAGTTAAATGGAGCGGCTAGCCTTCTCAGAAGTTGCCATGTATTCTTCTTCTGGGCATTTGTGGGGCTGTCGTATACTTCTGTAAACCTTCATTTTAAACCATCATCACAGTCTACAAGTGCATCTATATGGTGTGAGCTGTATGAGACAGTATTAACCTTCAACTTATCTATCCATAACAGTGACCCCCCTACTTAACCTAATTCTATCAACTGCTAAACCACATTCGAAACCCAACACTCTTTGTTTTTTTTTTTCTAATTTATCTGCCAATTGCTTAGTTTCACATAGGAATAATAAATTCGTCTTATTTGATTAGAGAATTTTTTCAAAGCTCGGAACTTTCGGGGATTTCCCAAACCCTGTACATTCCAACACAGGATATTCATGTTGATCGAAGGGGCTGTGTAGTATCCTCCACCGCTCTTCCCACATATTCCCCACAGAGATTTCCTTTTATCACTATATTATGATCAATAGCTTCGAGAGGAAGGCATACCATGAAAGCTTGTCCTTTTACATTTTGGTTTCTTCTAAATCACTTCACTCTTTCCTAAAATTACCTATATGCACATAAACAACAACAATTATATCCAAGGGGTGAATTGGGTATGTGATAAAATAATACGGAATTAAAAATCTTGACAATTTTAAACCAGTAGGTTAGTAGCTTTATCAATTAAGCTAAGTGTGCAATTTTCGCAATCAATATATTTTACCAAAGGCAAGTTTCTAAGTTATGCAAATATAAAATAAAACTTGTGATAAATAAAAATGATTAAGGGATAGAGAAATTTGATACCATGAATTATAGTGGTTCGGCCAACAATGCCTACGTCTATTCCTTCAAGTCGTGCTTGAAGTTTTCCATTATGTAAAAGTTAATCCACACTTTACACCAAGAGTTTTTCGTGGCTCACTCACAAACCAAGAGTTTTGTCCCTACGTTTACCTCAAAAATAGTTTTGTCCATAAGTTCACTCTTAAACCTTTATAATGAGAGTTTTGTTCCTAAGCTCACTCCAAACCTTTTACAACGAAATAACCCTTTTGAGTATTCCTACTAAACAAGGGATTTCCGCAACCATAATGTTTGATGATGAAATTTTTACAACCATAATTTGGGAACTCACAAAATATTATAAAGAATATTAAAATGTGAGTTTCTCAACCTAAATGTATCAAAGCTCACTAATATGAATAATGAAGATGAAGTATGAGCTTTATCAAATGTAGAGAGTGTAAGATATAGAAGAATTTAAAAATCTCTTTGTTATTTAGGAACTCACAAAATATTACAAAATTTTGAATATGAGTGTATTACCCTAATGAAAAACAAGCTCACAAATTAAATATGAAGATGCAAAATAATGAGATTTATAAATTTGATTTTGGAAAGAAAATAATTTGAAGATTTTTATGAACTCTCAAGACTATTTCGACATGATTAGAGAATGAATATATGTGCAAGAGATCTATTAGAAGTGAGAAAAACGTACAATTTATAGATTTTGCACAAAACTAACCGTTTATAGCCGTTTTTTAGTTTTGAGATTGGTATGCCAGTCTACAAAATGTCTCCAAAAAATAACTGTTGGGACCTCTGGGATCGGTATACTGGTTTACTATTCAAAATATTTTCCTCTTAGTATCACATGGATATGTTAAGTAAAATGTTATTTTACAATGTTAATTCTTATCATTTCACATGGGAAAGTTGCAATTCTGGATTCTTGATACGTCACATTTGATTAGCATTCTTTGATCCATATTGTATAAAGTCAAAATAAAAAATCCAATTACAAAAAAATCAACACTACTTCACCACCATCTCATTTTTTTTATATGATGTCTTTTTCAGTTCAAGAAAAATCTAGTGGAGATGACAAAAAGTTGTTGCCTAGTTGCCTATCTAATTTATGAACCCTAATCCCATAAGATCAAAAACATAAATAATCAAAACAACTCTAGATATATGTATGCAAGAAAATTAATGTTGCAAGAAAGCATATATGATATATAAAAGTGATAATAGAAATAAGCTTAAAGTCTCGAAAAGATATGGATAGAGCCTTCATTCTTGTGCACAAAAATTATAATCTTACGGAAGCTAAATACGCGTCTTTTTTTTTTTTTTGAAAGGAATCGTTGTTCACTTTCAATTAATATTCACGGACCTGATTAATGTATGGCTGGATGTATATCTCAAAATAAATATTCAGTCGGATGTTGATCGAGTTGTAGCTGACATTGTAGATTGACAATCACGAGAGATAGTGAGGGGATTTGATTTCCCCTTCCATTTTCAATCCCAATTTGGGCAATATAAATAAGTGCCCAAATCCTTCGTAAAACGGCTAGAGCTTTTGTCTTGGTCCTAAGTACTGAAATCCTGATATCTGGAAAAGCTTTAAAGAGAGCTTGAGAGAGAAAACTATGAGGAAATCCCAAGGGTTCCCTGGAGTTTTCCCCATTTCGGCAAGTAATCCGACGATCGTCCAGCTTTTAAAGGTGTTCTCCGAGCCAGCTACACTTGAGGTATGACTCGAGGACTCCCTGATATTTATTTACATTGTATTCTATATTTTTCTTTATTTCCGACGCATCATCTCCGGCCAAACTTAATATATGTCCAGTCGAACATAAACAAGCTGTCAAAAATATCCAGTCGTATTCGAAAAAAATCCGGTCATGTTTAGTTATTATTGTTTCATTGTTTCATTACTATTTTCTCTATTTCACAGTCGTTTTATTATTATAATGTTATTTCTAGGTTATTATTACTATTGCAAAGCATGATCCTATATTTAAGCTTTATCTTTTTGTTTCACGAAGAATATCTGGCTAGACTTGAACTAAGTCTGACTGGACATTAATTACATAAAAAATATCCGGCCATGCTTCCCGAGGCCAGTGAGATATGTGTTGTATTATGCTCAATTAGTATTCTACTACTTCTATATGTTTATTTTTAATCAAAACAGAAAAGGTGGGGGAAGATATACATCGATGAACTAGATCCCTCCATTTCGCACATAACCTAACCTTATATCTAATTTTAAAGCAATCAAACCATTCTGACCCTTTTTTCTATTTCTAAGTTTGTGGAGGCTTTCATAACGAATAATTATATTATCGATTATTTGTCTGTTAGGAATAAAGGCACATTACAAAGGCTAATCGGCCTGAAATAAGTGGGTATCTTTGGGTAACTCTTTTTCAGGATAAATGTGATCAATGTGTGGGTAAGGTTGGAAAACTCGTTTTGGTGGTTAAGAATTGCGAGACAGATTTGGAAGATTTGGTTCTTGACAACTGGCCAGTGTTTTTGGTATAATATTACAGGCAAACCTTCTGGACCAGGGGCTTTGGTTGGATATATATGGTTGAGGGCATCAGGAATATCCTCATTTCATCTATGACAATTCTTGAGATACTAGCCAACATGATGACCATTTTATATTCATGAGGAGTCATAGACTTGAACAGGTTCTAAAAATAGTCGCAGACAACTTTCTCGATACTTTTCTCATTTGAAATTCAGCTTCCAAGATCGTTTTCAATACCTTTAATTTCATTCTTCTTTTGCCTTGTCGATGCCAAAGCATGAACGAATTTAGTGTTCTTATCACCGTCACTAAGCCAAGACACGTTTGACCTTTGCCTCCAATAATATTCCTCATCTTGCAACAGCCTGTTTATCTCTTTTTCCGCATCCAAATTGACCTCCCCATTCTCATATTGATCTCCATTTTTCCTTAAACATTGCAGCTTCTTAGTGAGTTGTTTCATCTTTTTATTTCTACCACCAAGCTCAACTCTACTCCAATGATGGAGTTTCTCTTGTGAGTGACGAGTTTTCAAATGGAAATTAAGAACTGAATCCTTATGATGATCGCACCTAATATTGATTAAATTTGATCTTTTTATACTCATTTGACAAATATCATCAGCGACATGGTAACATATGCTCCTGGGTAGTAAGTGAAAATTTTATAATATCCAGATCTCTAGTTTGTTGGAGACAACACCTAAAGACAGTGAAATTTGTGTTTATATATATATATATAAACAATTAATCATGCTTTTACTTAGTAACCAAACATCTTACCTCAACAAGCATTGATTGTCCGCGTAAAACGGTAGAGCTTGATTTAGTTTAATAAAAAAATATAATAAAGCTTTTACTCAGTAACCGGAAATCTTACCTCAACAATCAGTGATTATTCGCATAAAACGGTAGAGCTTGTTATAATAAAAAAAAATTGGAGTTTGAATAATTTCATTTTTGTAGCCTTTTTAACTCAAGCAATTAAGTCCGTTGGGGTGTCTTAACAGTTAGTGTCCTAAGGCCAACTGGTTTGGGAGTCACTGGCTCAAAGCTCTTTACAAGGGTTAAAAAGAAAGGTTAAAGAAAATGAACACCTTTTTTTAAAAATATATGAGATCCGAGGAATTAAGTCCGTAAGGGTGTCTTAACACCTAGTGCCCTAAACCAACTGGTTTGAGAGTTACTGGCCCAAAGCTCGATACAAGGATTGAAGATATATTTGTAAATAAACTTTCATTGCTAATATGTGCGAACTCTAATATAATTTTAGGACAAAAATATTACTCTTTTTCAACAAATACATGTGAATATTATGGGCATAATTAATTGATTAATACCTTATTTTATGAGTGTATGAAAGAATGATAAAAAGAACATGAGAATTTATTTATTTGATCATTTAGAAAGAAAGAAACAATTATTAAATTGGATAAGAATTTTTCAGTTTTCGCTTGAATTACTAGGGACTAGTAATAAGTTAGTTGGGAGGTGTGATAAACATTAAAAAGTACATATTTATTATACGTAAAATCAATCGTTTTACACTTGTAGTTTTACTAATCCCGTTAATTTAGCACATCTGTGAAATAATATTCTAAGTTATGTTTTGTATATTTTTTTTTGTGTATTTTTATTATTTGGTAGGTAAAATACTGCTCGGAAGCTCGACAGGAAAAACCAGACTTGGAAAATGGCAAAAATGAAATTTCAGCAGGCGCGTCGCGACATGCAAGGCCTTAGTGTCGCGACGCGCCCATGAAGATAAAGACACCGCTGGCACCGCCTTTCGCATCGCGACACGCAGGACTTCAGCGTTGTGACGCCCTAACCTTTCGACACGTGTACACAGCTGGCATCAGCATCGCGACGCGCACAGCATTGGCGTCACGACGTGTGGACAAAATTTTGCCTATAAATTGAAGCTTGCGACAGAAGAAATTTTCATACTTTCTTTCCGATTTCTCTATAGACTTTGGAAGAGAGTGACTTGTGTGTTTATTTATTTAAAGCTTTCTGTAATGTCATTTTCTTTTAGAAATAAAATTACGGGCATTTTTAGTTACTAAATGAGTAGCTAGTTTCTTTCTGATGGGGTAAAGGGTGAAGCTTTTATAAAGAAAACTTAGATCAATCTCGCCTACATTATAATAAATAAATAACTTATAATCTAATGATTAAAATTCTATTTAGATCTAGATTAATTATTGACAAAATTCGCTACCGCCTATATGGATGGTTTTATCTCGCTACCACATATATGGATGGTTTTATACGATTTAGGCATAATTGAGTACCTTGGCAGGACTTGTTATAGACAAATTGTATCACTGCCTATATGGTTGGTTTTATACGGTATCACCGCCTTTATGGCTGGTTTTATATTTTTGGCATATTTAGTACCTTGGCATGACTAGTTATCGACAGAAATGACTACCGCCCTTATGGCCGGTTCTATATATTGGCATAACTAATTCCTGAGATAAATTAATTAGGTAACAAGGATAATTTATATATTATAATTAAGTGAGATTTCTAGATTTGAAATATTAAAAGTGGATCCCCTAACTCCATCATTTCATTTTATTATTGCAATTTAACTTAAAAGTTTCCAACAACTTCAACAAATAAAACATTTTTATTTTCTCTCTACTTATCATTCTATTTTATTAAATCTATTCCATGTGGATCAACCCCGGACTTACCGGGTTATTTTATTACTTCGAAACTATTATACTTGGGAGTAAAAGACTATTTTTTGAGCGTGTCAAGCGGCTAGCCTTCTCAGAAGTTGCCATGTATTCTTCTTCTGGGCATTTGTGGGGCTACCATATACTCCTGTAAACCTCCATTTTAAACCATCACCATAGTCTACAAGTGCATCTATATGGTGTGAGCTGTAGGAGACAATACTAACCTTCAATTTATCTCTCCATAATAGTGAAACCCCATCTCTCCCCTTACTTAACCTAATTCTATCAACTGCTAAACCACATTCGAAACCGAACACTCTTTTTGTTTTTATTCGAATTGATGTGCCAATAGCTTAGTTTCACATAGGAATACTAAGTTCGGCTTATTTGATTAGAGAATTTTTTTCAAAGCTTGGACCGTTCGAAGATTCTTTTGTACATTCCAACACATGATATTCATTTTGATCGGAGGGGAAGTGTAGTATCCTCCACCGCTCTAAAATTGGCCGTTCTTTCGTTTCCCACATATTCCCCATAGAGGTTTCCTTCTATCACTATATTATGATCAATAGCTTCGAGAGGAAGGCTTATCATGAGAGCTTGTCCTTTTACATTTTGTTTCTTCTAAATCGCTTCACTCTTTCCCGAAATTACCTATATGCACATAAACAACAACAAATGTACCTAAGAGGGGGGTGAATTATGTATGTGACAAAATAATATAGAATTAAAAATCTTTTCAATTATAAGCCACTAAGTTAGTAGCTTTACCAATTAAGCTTAGTGTGTAATTTTCTCAATCAATATATTTTACCAAAGGCAAGTTTCTAAGTTATGCAAATATAAAATAAAACTTGTGATAAATAAAAAGGATTAAGGGATAGAGAAATTTGATACCATGAATTATAGTGGTTCGGCCAACAATGCATACGTCTATTCCTTCAAGTCGTGCTTGAAGTTTTCCATTATGTAAGAGTTAATCCACACTTTACACTGAGAGTTTTTCGTGGCTCACTCACAAATCAAGAGTTTTGTCCCTAAAAAGAGTTTTGTCCATAGGTTCACTCTAAACCTTTATAATGAGAGTTTTGTTCCTAGGCTCACTCCAAACTTTTTACAATGAAATCACCCTTTTGAATATTCCTACTCAAAAAAGGATTTCTGCAACCATAAGTGTTTGATGATGAAATTTTTACAACTATAACTTGGTTACTAATAAAATATTACAAATAAGATTAAAATGTGAGTTTCTCAACCCAAATGCATCAAAGCTCACTAATATGAATAATGAAGATGAAGTGTGAGCTTTTTCAAATGTAGAGAGTGTAAGTTATAAAAGAATTTAAAAAATCTCTTTGCTATTTAGGAACTCACATAAGATTATAAAAATTTGAATATGAGTGTTTTAACCAAATGAAAAACAAGCTCACAAATTAAATATGATGATGCAAAATAATGAGCTTTAAAAATTTTATTTTAGAGAGAAAATGATTTGAAGATTCTCAAGAATATTTTGACATGATTTGAGAATGAATATATGTGCAAAAGATCTACTAGAAGTGAGAAAAACGTAAAATTTATAGATTTTGACAAAAACTATTCGTTTATAGCTGTTTTTCAGTTCTGAGATCAGTATGCCAATCTACAGGATCGGTATACCGGTCTGAAAGCTCAAATGTCTCCAAACAATGATTGTTGGGAACTTTGGGGTTGGTATACTGGTTTCATAGATCGGTATGCCAGTTTCAAAGATCAGCATGCTTGTCTCAGCAACTTTCCGATGACTATACAAGCCTGACGGCACTTAGTATTTTGGCCATAACTTGTCCTAGAAAATTCCATATCAAGCTTCGTAAATACCTACATAAACTAGACACATAAGGTTATTATCTATAAAATATTTACCCTAAAAAATATTAAGATGAAATTTGTGGAATTTCTCTAATGTGACAGGTATGCAAAAAATGCACATATGAATATGTTGAAGTAATATGGCTCTAGCAAAATTTCTATATATCTTAATTGTGTTCTATTTGAACCGTAGCAAACTAGACACACACACACACACACACATACAAACACACATATATATATAAAGGTATATCATTTAAAATTTAATTCATTTGTTTGCTAATTGTTTTAAATCATTTTCCGATATACTTGTGCTTTGAAATTCATTTTAGTGCAAATGTTTCTTAAGCATTTTAAGCCATTTTAAATGCAAGTTATGCACAATGTTTGATTTCTAAGAGCTTTAAAATATTTGAATAAACTCACTAACAATTAATGTTAGCTCTTAATCATCATCTTTGATTTTCATCTTGTTTGGCTCTTGCGTTGGCTTTTTCATCATCTTTTTGACTATTTATCATATATGTGTTGGGGTT
This sequence comes from Zanthoxylum bungeanum, assembly GCA_019454045.1. Taxonomy (NCBI): domain Eukaryota; kingdom Viridiplantae; phylum Streptophyta; class Magnoliopsida; order Sapindales; family Rutaceae; genus Zanthoxylum; species Zanthoxylum bungeanum. The sequence goes on from SKCR01035230.1 coordinate 74,317, forward strand.
GGCGCTCAGAGCGCCAATTCCCGGTTGTATTTCCTTGTAAATACTATTATAAATTTTATTATGAATAAAATGAGCAGTTTCTATAATATAATATATCTTCTTATATGGTAAAGACGTAATTGACCTTAGAATGATTAGTCATGATGCAGTTGCAAAAAGCGTCGCAACTGATATTGAGTTGTATCATGATGTTGTCATTCTTAGACAGTTCCTGGTCAAGGTTTACACTACTTGGTCAATAAAGTAAACCCGTTGAGACCGGTACATGTCGTATACTGGAATATATGATTCCAATGGTTTCTCAATGAACCATGAGTCTTGGAGACTCGTATAGACGTGTAGGTGTTTATAGCGGATAAACATTAAACGACTCACCGAAGATTCTTAATGGATGGTACACCAACGTCAATAAGAATCTTCTCGAGTTGAGTAGCATTTGTGATTCTTCGACTTGAGATACCACTGTGGGCACATGTGACATCTTCCACACTTAGATGGCAGTCAGGTCACCGATCTATTCAGATCAGAGCTCCGCATGTTCGTTGGGTGTGGACAGATCCTCATGGTGTCCTGTGTGTATCGAGATAGGATCTGTCAGTTCTGTGTATAAAGCATAGGTAGTCCATATATGATTAGAAATCAGATAAAAACCATGAGCCCGTGGTACACTTTAGAAGTGAGTTCTAACTGTTCTTTTATAGATTGCTAATAGCGACGTCGACGAGATTATCCTTATAGAGATTTGACGTTTACATCTATATTTTTGGGATATATTCGGATACCTGTGACGGAGGAATTAAACATATGCCATGACCTCGACCTGTATGATTCAACGAGTTTATCCGTGGTCGTCATAATTTACGGGTGGGTAAATTATGGACATGAAATTGGATTTTGTGACGGATGTGCCTGAATCTAGAGAGTCTCACAAGTGAAATATACTCGTAGAGCACTAGGACAACTTTTATGAATAATACTGATTATTTATAAGTCGTTTAAAGGTTAAACGAAAAATACATGCGAATGGACCTAATAGTCATTTCCTATTTTTGTGTATTTATATTTAATAATAGATTTTATTAAATACACATTAATTAAATGTCTAATTGTGATATTTGACATATATCATAAATATATATGTATTTGGATATTTAAAGTAAATATAATACATATATTTAAAATATTTATATTTAAATAATTATTTAATTATTTAATTGTTAAATAATTAAATTAATTAAAAATATAAATATCTTAAGTTTTGATATTTTTAGAAAATTCTATGAGTTGCTTTATTTGACTTGTTGAAAATCATTAAATGGTTTAATGATTATAAACACAAGTTGATAAAGCAAAATTAATGAAATAAAAAATAATATCTAGATATTATTATATATACACCATTCGGCCAAGGGCATATTGGTAGAGTATATATTGTTTTGTTTCATTTTCATTAGGTTAAGGTTAACAAGTTAAAAAAAAACAAACACAAAAGAGTTGAGAGAAAAGTTTGAAGAACAAAAGGAAAAGCTTGGAAATTTGTTGATTTTGTAAGTTTTTCTTCAAATCTTTAAACTTAGATACTGTTTCTAACATGCTTAGCTTCAACATGTGTTGCTAGGATGTTGTCTCTACACTTATAGTTTGTGTTTTAATTTTTGAAATCGGAAAATTTTGATTTTCCCCGTTTCCGTTGCATTACCGGTTTTTCGCAATAAAACTCCTACAAAATGGTATCAGAGCGAGTCTGATTCTGGACACCCTTGATATGATTATGCCTTTTTAAATTCAATGTTTAATTTAATCTTTCCTTTATGCATGCATGTGTTTATTTAATTTGATTAAATAAAGTAAAAAACATCTTTTGCGGAAAATCCCTAATTAATAAGGATTTATGTTAATTATGTATTTGATGCATGTTACATGGTCTGTCTTGTCAATACGGTTTATTGATATCTTTTCTATGACTACATCCGAGAACGTGCCAAAACTGTGAGGGTGTAGCTGATAGAAATTTATTTATGCCGGATGTATATCTGATACTAGATAAATTCAAGTGAAAGCGGAATCCTGAACGTGCCAAAGCTGTCATGGTTACGCAAGTAGCTTGAGTTTATCATTGACGAGTTTAACCTTGGTACGCCTCCTTGTGAACGTGCCAAAGCTGTCACAACGAGAAACGACCAGAACCGGAAACCCATGAGTCACTATTGAGTGATTGACAAGGAGTTGTCTACCTGATGAATATACGTAGGCGAGAACGTGCCAAATCTGTGAGTTGAAATATATTCATGGGATCCACCTTTCACTATTTATATTTAATTTAATTATTAAATCTTTATATTCTGTTTGGGGATTACAGTATTACATGATTTAGTGGGAGGGGAATTTTTAGATTAAAAATCCATGATCTAGTTAATGCTTTTGATATTATATGAAACTGTTTATTTTCTGCTAACCGTTTTTCGTAATTTATATGATAGATTTACGATTGCGGCACAATCGACTAATCTGTTTGCGCGTATGTTGGATACGAACAAACTTAAAAACGCTGAGAACTTCGCCGATTGGGATTTAGATTACGGATTGTCCTTGATTCCGAAAAGTTGGGATATGTACTCGAGGGTCCACTGCCCCTTGCTGTGTCTGAGGACGCAACACCGTAGGAACACCAAGTTTTCCAAGCTTCGAAAGATGATGATTTAAAAGTTAAATCATACATCTTAAGTTCACTGGCACCGAGACTCAAGAAACAATACTATGGCATGACAGATGCGTATAGTATGATGATACGATTAAGAGAATCATATATGAACCAATAACAAATTATTGTTCATAAAGTTGCGATGGAACTGTTCCATGCGCGACTGGACGAGGGGCAAGCTGTGAGCTCGTATTTTCTTCACTTGATCGATTTGATCGAACAACAGAGGCAACATAATCTCCCTTTGAATGACATTCTCGGTAGGAGTGTCATTCTTGGTTCGCTCATAGCTACTTATCACCAATTCTTGATGTATTTCAACATGAATGTGATTATATGTTCCTACTATGAACTGCATAGGATGCTGATCACGGCGGAAGATGACCTAAGGAAAGGAGTATTGACTCTCCATTCGAAACCTATTTCACTCTCTGCTTCTTCCCAGGCCTGGTAGAAGGGAAAGAATACGAAAGTGAAGAAGAATAAGTGTTTCGGTCCTCCACAGCAAGGAAATATAGCAAAGCCCAAGAGGGCGTCCGAAGATAAATGCCATCACTGCAGCAAAGTCGGGCACTGGAAAAGAAATTGTCCTAACTATATTGCCTAGATAAGGAAGGAGAAAACATCTACATCAGGTACATTTATTTTTCCAGTTATTGATATCTCACTAGCTTGTAAAGCTGTTACATCCAGCTGGATTTTGGATTATGCTTGTCCTATTCACATTTGCAATTCGTTGCAGGTGCTAAAGGAAAGTAAGAAACTGAAACCTGGAGAGATGCAGTTGCGCTTTGGGAGTGGATACTCTCTAGATGCAGCTGCAGTGGGAGTATGCGAGATCCCTTTGCCGAATGTGAGCCTTTTGTTGTATGATTGCTACGTTGTACCGGGATGTATAACAAATATTATATCTCTTTTTGTATTAGATACAAAAGGTTATCATGTTAATATTAAGAACTGTTCTTTGTATTTATATGATAAATGTATTATTCAGATCCTTTGTTGTCCAAATGAGCATGGTCATTACACATTGCATATTTCTAGAGATATTTTGAATACTAGGATTAATAAATGTAGTTTACTTGTTGTTAATAATATGGAACTATGGCACATGAGACTAGGTCATATAGACGTTAAACGCCTAACCCAATTGGTTAGGAATGGTTTGATATCAGATCTCACTATTGAACCCTATCTAACTTGTGAATCACGTATTCAGGGTAAGATGACCAAAGCCATATTTCTAGTGTTGGACACTACGCCACTAACTTACTGGAACTCGTACATTCTGATGTATGTGGTCCACTAAGTCAGACTGCTCATAGTGGTTATTCATACTTCGTTACCTTTACCGATGATCTGTCACCGTACGGTTATATCTATCTGATGCGACATAAGTCGGAAACCTTTGAAAAGTTCAAAGAGTTCTAAAATGAAGTAGAAAAATAGACTAGTCAATATATTAAATGCCTTCGATCTGATCGAGGCGGCGAATATATGAGCAGTCAGTTCATGGATTATATGAAGGAGAATGATATTCTTGCTCAATATACTCCTCCAGGTACTCCACAGCTGTGGGAACACAGAAACTGGGTGACGCATGCTGTTCCGGGCTCGCGGCCCGGTTGGGAGTACGGAGTAGCCCGCGGGGGACTAAACCGAAGAATGATGGAGTCGCCACCCGGTGTGAACCGGGACAAAGATTTAAGGACGCACTCACCCCTCGCAAGGGAAGACCTCAAACTATTGGGTTCGGAATGGTCCCTTACTTATGCCACTTGTAATAAAATTATTTGTGCAATAATTCAACCAAGCCTAAGCAACATTTATTTCCAAGGATATTTTACTCCTAAGTTCGCATGCATAAATACAAGGCTCATATCTAAGTTTGCATATAACCTATGTCCGGATTTTCATACAACTTATTTGCATTTAATCTATGTCCCAATTTATATACAACCTATTTGCATATAATCTATGTCCAAATTTGCATGCATAGAGATAAATACGGCTAGCATACAATGTCATAAGCACATTACATTCGATCATAGGCATGCCAGTAGATAATAATTGTACAATCATGCATGTAAGCAAATTAGAATAACGGTGAACATGTAATAGCACACGATAATCTCATGAACATACTTCGATCATATAATGCGGAAAACAAAGAACAACCTAAACGTAATGCAAGTTCCAAACGCAAAATAAATGACTAATCATGGTTGAAAATGAACAACTAAATGGGCTAAATCATGCTTGAATACCATCTCATGAATACATCAAATAAAAAAATACAGGAATACAAATAGTATGATTGATTACATGATACAAGAGAAATCACCTAAGAAATAATTATGCATGACATGTGATGAAAATGACTCAGTTCAGTGTGCGCGCGTTCGTGTAGCGTTTGAAAACGCATTCGAACGGTAAACAGAAGGTTCGCGTTCGTATAGCGTTTGATAACACCTTCGAACGGGTCCAGACCTGATGCATGATAAAACAAAGGAAATACGTGCGCGTTCAAATAGCGTTTATAAGCGCGTTCTAAAGGGAAACAGAAGGTTTGCGTTCGTGTAGCGTTCGAGAACACGTTCGAACGAACTGAGACATAAAACATGCGTTCGTGCGGCGTTCTGAAACGCGTTCGAATGGGGTTACAACAGTGACCTAAAAAAAACAGTAAACAATGTGATGCATACGTGAACGGATGAATAGATGACACCTAATAAATAATAACAGGCTACAAGGCGTGGCAAAGCATCATGGTAAAAGATTTTAACCCCTCAAAATGGAGGACCTTTAATCTAACTTACTAAGGCCATACGCTTTATCTCATCATTACACAAAAAAATAACATGCAGAATTTAAATAACGTATAATAAACGAATTAAAACAACATAAAATAAAATATGTGTCGTTTGCTCAAGTGGTACGTGGAGTTGTATCCCAAGTACAGACCGCACTACCATCCATTCGGATTCGGCTACGAAATTTATGTTTGGGTTTCCATCCTATATACCACAAAAGGCGACACATTTTCCATTTTATTCAAAGCCACAACATGTATCCATGAACGACTCTCATACGAAATAAATAACTAAAACGATTAAAAGATGAATAAAAATAAATACGAAAAGTGCCCTCAGCTCTAACCTTTTATGTCGACTCTCGGAAGTACCGTACATGGTCGTTGGAAGGGTGGATACTGCACAACTCCTCCGGTTCACTGGTTCACTGCTCTCGTTCGTTGTCTTACTGTTTTGAGTGGTCGTTCTCCCTGTTTTGCTGCTGTTTTTACCATATTTTGCTGCTCTTTTACTGCTGATTTTCAGTCACTATGTTTGGTAATTTAGGCTACTGTTTTGGGTGTTTTTGAAGGTTTTAAGTTCAGTTTTTTATTTAATGTTTTGGGGATTAAAAGTGAAGTTTTTTGTTTACTGTTTTCGGTGACTTAGGCCACTGTTTTGAGGGGTTTGTGTGCTCGGTTTTGGGACAATGAAGGAGGCTATTTTGCTTATTTGGAGGGTGGTGATATTCGGTGGTGGATGGGCTGTTCAGGATGTGTTTTGGTCACGAAAATTGGGCTTCTTTGGTTTGTGATTTTTGGTTATTGAGAGTGAGAGAGGAGGAGAGAATTCTTTTTTCCTTATGGCTTTTGTTATGCGTGAATGCTAGGAGTTTTTTTTGTTAATGAGCTAGGAGAGGGAAGTGTTGGAATTGGGTTTCTTTTATAGACAAAGGGGATGGGTGAATCCTTGCTTGACAAGGAAGAGATTTGTGCATTAAACGAGGATTTGATTTAGTGTTAAACAAGGAAAATCAAAGATTGATTGAGGGACAAAATTTGGTTAATTAGGAAGTTAATATATTTAATTTGTTTTGATTAGGCATACAATTTGTTTAGTTTGGTATATAATAATCTTGATTGATTTTAATTAGGCATGATTTTATTTGATATTTATTTTAATTTGGTATATGATACTTAGATTTTATTTAATTCTCCATGTGTTAAAAATGTGTTTTATTAATTTGGATGTGTTTTATGGGCTTCGGTGGGCTAATTGGGCTTGGGTGTGAGGCTAGCAGCAAAACCAGAAATACCGACACCGTTCGAACGCCTATTCGAACGCCCGCAATCTGCTTGACATTCGAACGTGGTCACGAATGCAGCACGAAAGAAAACAGTGAACTTGTGAAATGAATCTGATGACATACTTATTCTGAATTTCCCATTCCGACATTCGTTTCCCGCGATTTCTGTGACTTAAAAGGTAATGTCTCCAAATGAGACTCATCACAGAGATTTATATGCAAAAATACAGTGCCTACAGTCGCCCCCACTTTGATGTGACTTGTGTAATGTGTAACAGTGACAATCCTATCAAAGTTATGCAATGTATTTTCACTTACCTGGCTCGCCAGCTGCCACTTGACTTGCCATGTGTTGAGTTGAGTTGATTTGGTGGTGAGGTGCTGCGATCCCTGGTTCATTCCCGAACCGTGCTCCATTTTTGGAGCGCCATTTTCGGCATCTGTTGTGTGTGTGCTCCATTTTGGAGCGCCATTTTCGGCATCCGTTGTGTGTGCTCCATTTTGGAGTGCCATTTCCGGCATCTGTTGTGTGTGCTCCATTTTGGAGCGCCATTTTCGGCATCCGTTGTGTGTTCTCTATTTTGGAGTGCCATTTCTGGCATCTGTTGTGTGTGCTCCATTTTGGAGCGCCATTTTCGGCATCTATTGTGTGTGCTCCATTTTGGAGCGCCATTTTCGGCATCTGTTGTTTGTGCTCCATTTTGGAGTGCCATTTTCAGCATCTGTTGTGTGTGCTCCATTTTGGAGCGCCATTTTCGGAATCTTTTGCTTGATGAGAGGTGGCTCATTTTTGAATCGTTACTTGATGAGATGGTCTTTGCCGCTACAATCCTGCGAACATAATAAAAATTGTATGTATGTGATATGTATGCATGTATGCATGGATGCATGATGATGATGTGGGCCTCGCCTCCAAACCGATACTGATATGGGCCTCGCCTATGAACTGACACTGATGTGGGATTTGCCCCCCAAACTGATACTGTTATGGGCCTCGACCTTCGAGACTCATCCCCAAACTGATATTGATGTGGGCCTCGGCTCTGGGACTCATCCCCAAACTGATACTGATGTGGGCCTCGGCCCTGGGACTCATCCCCAAACTGATGCTGATGCGGGCCTCGACCCCCAAACAGTATTGATATGGGCCTCGCCCCCAGACTGATACTGATATAGGCCTCGCCCCAAACTAATACTGATATGGGCCTCGCCCCAGACTGATACTGATATGGGCCTCACTCCCAGACTGATACTGATGTGGGCCTTGGCCCTGGGACTCATCCCCAAACTGATGCTGATGCGGGCCTCGACCTCCGAACAGTATTGATATGGGCCTCGCCCCCAGACTGATACTGATATAGGCCTCGCCCCAAACTAATACTGATATGGGCCTCGCCCCAGACTGATACTGATATGGGCCTCACCCCCAGAATGATACTGATGTGGGCCTCGGGCCTGAGACTCATCACCAAACTGATACTGATGCGGGCCTCGACCCCCAAACAGATATTGATATGGGCCTCGCCCCAAAATGATACTGATGTGGGCCTCGGCCCTGGGACTTATCCCCAAACTGATGCTGATGCGGGCCTCGACCCCCAAACAGATATTGATATGGGCCTCGCCCCCAGACTGATACTGATATAGGCCTCGCCCCAAACTCATACTGATATGGGCCTCGCCCCAAACTGATACTGATATGGGCCTCACCCCAAACTGATACTGATATGGGCCTCGCCCCCAGACTGATACTGATATGGGCCTCGCCCCAAAATGATACTGATGTGGGCCTCGCCTCCAAACTGATACTGATATGGGCCTCACCCCCAGACTGATACTGACATGGGCCTCGCCCCCAGACTGATACTGATATGGGCCTCGCTGTTGGACAATTATGACCCATAACGTCACTATTTGTACAGATCATGGTGTTGTTGTACAAATCAACTATGTGACAAATGAGATTGCACTTTTATCATTTGTGATTAGATCACCTAGATATATAAATGATGAGAGGTCCCTATGATTTGTTCCTGGACGGAGAATGATATGAGACAGTATCAGTCCACATAGGATAAATCATTAAATATTCCTAGTCAGAGTATTATCAAGATTGGACATCGATAAATACGTAAAAGACTATTATTACACTTGTGCGCGTTTGTGAGGGCACAACGACATAGTTCTCATATATTTGGGTATAGGATACTCATGCAAGTGTAATAGGAGGTTGTGTTTTACCGATGGTACGGGAAACAGCTTCGCTCTGGATAGACCCCTCGCGGAATCCCATTGGTAGTATGACTATGTGTCTATGGGAGTCTGCAATCAGGGCAGGTGTATTTGGTCTTAACCTGAGACTTGCACCGCTAATGCTTACGACAATCAATATACTTTAGTTGAGGTCGTCCAGGGCTTTAACAGGTTCTGTGTACGCCGATACTGGGTATATTGGGAATCGTAGTGTGTTGGGTGTGATGTTAAGACGGAAGTGTCACTCCAGTCATATGGAGATGATGGTCACGTAGGATACGGAACTCGTTCTCTTAAATGCTCGAGCTATCGGGATATTATGATAAGGTCATGTATATCCGATTATAGAGACTAGTTGCCAGACATCCGATATGTGCTTCGTACGGGGCAGACACAATTCCAACCCCAGGCCTAGCACGTGAACATCCGATACTGGACAGAAATACGCAATACTTCGGTATACTACGCTTGATATAGATCACTTATTCCTATAAGGATATTTCTGGAGAATTGGATAGGCATGGCGCTTTTCTAGAAGCCAACCTTGTCTTGTAAATCGGTATAAACGTAGTACGAGGTACTTACGTGTTCGGATAGTCCGACGACCGTATTTACTGCCAACATATCCGGGGATCTCATGGGTCGCTTCCCGAAGATTCACCGATGATGTATGACTCGCACTATAATTAATCTGGGATTAATTAGAAGAGAGAAAATTAATTTGGGATTAATTACGGAGATATTTTATCTGGGATAAAATATTAATTAAAGAGAGAGAACGATTAATTTGGAATTAATCGATAAAATAATATATTCGATATATTATGCAAAATTGGATTTCGACGTGGAATTAAAATTAGATTTTAATTCGGGCGAACGAATTAATTTAGAATTAATTCTTTAGCGACGTGAATAGTGATTTCGCTAGGCGTAATCGATTAATTACGTCGTGATGGAAAATTCGTTAATTTAGAATTAGTGAACCAGAGCCCGAGATTATTTGCGAGCGCATTCGCATTTCGAATTCGAGTGCGGCACGCAAGTCAAATCAAGCGTCAAATCGCTAGTCACATCAATCGTCAAATCACATTTCACTTTGAGTGATGTGACAATTTGATTGATTGATTTGAGTGATTGATGTGGTAGTTGAAAAACATTAAAGGCATTTGCTTTTTGACTTTTGCTTTTTGATTTTTGGTAAATGATAATGCTTTTGTATTTGATTTTATTTTTGGAAAATAAAATAAATATATAAGTAAGACATTTCCTTTTCTCTCTCTACTATTCACGGTTTCAAGGGAAACCTAATTTTCCCTCCTCTTTTCTCTCTTCTCCCTCTCACGCTTGGAGCCGTTCTTCACATTCTTCCTCTTCTAATTTCTGGTTTGACCGAAAATGAAGAAGGAGAAAGAGTGCTAGCACACACATGGGTTATATTATGGTGATAGGGAAACTAATACATGAGCATGAACCATTTTGGAGCTTGAAGCTTGGAGCTTCAATGGAGGTCTCCCATGGCCGATTTTGGAGGAGCCAAAACAGCCCCCCACCGTGCAGTCCAGTGGTTCACAGCAGCTCAAAACCGAGCTTCAACAAGAAGGAAAATGGGTTTTGTTCTTCCTAGCATCAAACCATTCAATGTGAGTATGTATTCTGCCTTACTCATTGAAGTATTCATGCGTTTTTCTTGCTTGATTTCATGAATCTTGGGACCTAATTAGAGACCAACAATGGTATCTATGAGCTTTGATCAAGCATGAAAAAGTTAGGGTTTGAATTGGGTAAAATCAATTGAAGCATGATTTGGTTGAATTGATTGATTAAGTATGCTTGTATATTGATGAATTGAAGTTGTGTATGTTCAATTTCATGAAATTGGATTGGATCCATTTTTCCCCAAATTTTTGGAGTAGGCTGAAAATGATGAACCCTAATTTCTTGGTGATTTTTGTTTGTTTGATCATTGGATGACTTAAAACAAGTGGGTAATGTTGTTTTGAAGTTCAATTGGATTGAATTTTGATTTGGAACAATTTTTCCCTTTTAAAGTGGCTTGGCCGAATTCTTGAACATTTGAAATTCATTGTGTTTTTTGATTTTAATTCATTGGATGAGTTAAATTGATTTGGGAAATGATGATTGTGGATTCAATTGGATTGAAACCGAATCGGATTGGAAAACCCCCTAATTGCCTATAATAAAGTAGCATGTATTGGGTTTGATTTTGATAAAATTGTGTTGGACACTATTTGATATTAAAGTGCATGGTTAATTAGGCTAATTGATGTTTTAGGAATGTTAATTGGATGATTAATTGTGTATTACACTTAGGTTAATTAATTATGGAATTTGGAATTTTATAAGTTAATTAATTTGGGCTTATTTTGGAAATTGGGCCTTAATAGGTTGTAATTGGGCTTGGTTGTACCAAGTTAGGTTTAGGCCAATTTGGTTGGATCCAATTGGGCCCAAAACCGCATCCAAAAAGTCCAATTATGACTTAATGGACCCTAATTATTTAATTGGGCCTAATGGGCCAAAATTAATTTAAAGGCTTATGGGGTAAATCCCAGATTGGATTTTGGTTATTCGGTTTGACCCGAGTAGACCAAAAATCCACGCATTGAAGAAATTAATTAAAAGCCCATTGGACTTTAATTAAATAAACATTAGATGTTAATTGGGCTTTGAGACCCATTGCGATTAAATTTGGAATTTAAGTCGTAAAGGTTCTTTAATAAAGTTTAATATTTAATTTGGAATTAAATAATGAATTAGAATTAAATACAAATTGAATTGGATTTAATTTTGTAGTTTAATTTAATTCCAGAATTCGTACTTTGAGTACTTATTCACAAAACGAGTTTGACTCGAGCAAAAATCAAATCGTTGTTTGAACATTGGATGATCACTAATTATCAGATTAATTAATTGGATTAGATTGATTGATAACATGCTTGTATGAATACATGGTTGCGATGCATGAATAATGTATATCAGATGGATATTAGTCGGGTGTGACAATTATGGAAATTGTAATAAATTTGATTTATTAATTGGACCTGCGTGTCCAGCCTTATCACCTCTATTCTCATTGTATTTCTCTTCTCACATATTCCCCTCAATGTAAATGAGGTTTCTTTAGAAGTGTAGTGTAACGGGTAGAAGTAAATACATGTGCTAGTTGGAGAGAGAAAATAAGAGATTTGATCTAGGATCAATGTAAAGTATCCATCCGCATATCATTATTATTTTAATTCATATGCGCTTTATTATATGTTTAGAATGCATGTTTAAGGGTGTATGATGATGAGACCTTAACAAAGATAATAAATTGGTTGCTAATTTGCATGCGAAAAACCCTCGTTCAATATTAAACGTCTTTCCTTCCATTGAGTGATTCTCACTCAAGATCCTAGACGGCATTGGTTTGTTGGCCAAAGTCAAGGCCTTTGTCTGTCGAAGATGTGTTTGAATCACGAAGGCTTTGTTCCATATCGGTGTCTTGTCCAAGTTGTGGTTTGTTGGCCAAAGTCAAGACCACTTCTTGTCCATCGACATTGATTAAGAAGCTTTCCATGGTCAATGGGTCGCGCTTGACTGGGATCACTAAGTTTGTTGTGCCAAAGCCAAGGCTTAGTTGATTCAGAGGAAAAAGGTTAGGTAATACATTGGATGTATTGGCATATATAAGATATGTGTTTCAGACTTGGATGTCTCCCTACCGGATCTAGGAATTGGATTGGATCCAATTGATCTTAGAGATCTACCTAGTTAATTATCATACAATTTGTTGGCCAAAGTCAAGATTGTGTGATATTTAACGGGATCCTAGCCCATTAGGAAACGTGGTTTCCCGAGTACTCGACAGAGGGTTAGAGGCTCGCCGAAAAATAGTGGGAGGCAAGAATTGAATTTGCAATATTCGTTCGATTACTCGCCATATGCGCTCATTCAAATTATTTCGTCGTTAGATTAAATGTTAGTTGGACTAATATTTAAATTGTTGTTTTAATTAACAGTTGGACTGTATTATAGTTGATTATATATAATTGGATTATATTAATCAATATATTTGAATTAATTAATTTCAGTTTACAGTTGATTTTATAATTGGATTATAGTAATCAATGTAATTGAGGTTAATTAATTTAGATTATATTTGATTATATAGTTGGACTATTATAATCATTATAATAAAAGGTACCATAAATCGTTGATTAAATAGTTAGACTATTAGAATCAAGATAAATTGAAAGATTGACATTTAAAACATTCCTGGGGAAAATGTATTTAAATGGTTTAATTTTCAAATTTTGAATAAATTTCAAGATGGTCTTGGAAATTAATAAGTTATTTTATTTGATAAAATAATATATTAAGCCTAAGTCCGGAGTTAAGCAAATAATTGGAACATGATATTTGGAATATTCATGTAATGATAACTTTAGTGCTTAATCCATAATACTTGTCATATAAACTCATTAATTTCTTTATCAGAACTAAAGATTAGATTCTTAAAGTATGATACTGAAATTGAAGGATCTTTATAAATCTAAAATTAGATTTTAGAAGTAAAAATTGCAATAAATAATTCTTGGAGAATTAATGACTAATCTCAAGGAGATAAAGTCAAAGTTTGCAATAAGGCAAATAGCGCAAGGCGCACCTTACTTCGATATTCTAGAAACCCGAGGCTTGGCCAAAGGCGACCGGAATATGGAAAAGGCAAAGGCAAAATCATTATAATCTTCTAGGAAGATAAAGGACATATCCCAAGAAGGAATTGATTACGAGCAAGGCTCTAACTTCAAAAATGATTGTCATAATTATGTTCACAGCTAGTATTAAAATTAGATTTTAGATACTTAGTGTGATACATAAAATATATATTGATGTTCAGAATCTTGTTTGAACAGGATACTGACTTCAATTGAGATTTATCTGCGAATTGGAAACGGGACGAAAGTCGCTGTTTTAACCGTAGATACCTAAGTTTAGGAACTACCCTCGGGTGTGTACCTAAATTAGGAAACTGTTATAATGTAACTAGTTTGACTAGATACATTATCTCTATATCAGTGTTTAACCCGCTGCGGGTGAACCTTTATATTCTAGAACACTAAAGTGTTTTATTATATAAAGATGATATTGAGATAAACACATTAGATGTGAATAACAGCATTTATATTTTGAATATAAATATATCTCAAATATAACATGACAAACAATTAGCTCAAATTGATTTGATCAATTAAGAAACTTGGATGTGGCATAGTTGTCAGGGACACTATTAAACAAGAATCGTATATCCGCACTTTTGAAGAGCGGGTACCAGGACTAATTTGATTTCATTCAAATGAAGACTACGAATCTAGTTTATTGGGCAAAATGCCTAAAACACATTTACTTGGTAAAAGTGTAAATGCCACCGACCTGTTAGCCCTACTTCATAGTGAAGCAATTGGGCCCATGTCTAGCTAGCCTAGATGTGGATATGAATATTTCGTGACCTGTACGGATGTGACATCGCGTTATGGTTATGTGTTTCTTTTGAAACACAAATCGAAAACTTTTAGTTTCGACACGAAATAGACAAACAGATCGGCTAAAGTATTAAACCGTCACAGTAAGATCGTAATGGAAAATACTTAAGCAATAATTTTCTCGTATACTTGAAAGAGTATAGTATTCTTTCAATGAGGACTCCTCCCGGAACACGTCAGTTTGACGGTGTGTCCGAATGGATTAACCGAATTTTGTTAGACATGATAAGGTTAATCACGAGTCGCTCTGAGCTACCATTTCCTTCAACGGATAAGCTTTAAACAGTGCAAGAACTTATTTTGAATAAGGTTCCATAATAATCTGTTTGACATATATCATATTAGATATGAACAGGAAAAGAAACCGGGTTTCACATTCCTGAATATTTGGGAATGCTAGGCATATGTTTGGATGATACCAAACTAAAACCCAAATATGATAAGTGCCAATTATAGGTCATCCTAGGGATACCATAAGTATTGTACTTATACACCTCACAAGAGAACAATTAGATTGTTGCTCACCATGCGGTTTTCCTAAGAGGAATAACCGATATGCAGTGGTAAGTGGGAGGATAGTAAAACTCGATGAAAATCGGAGTAATACTATTCAAAGGCACCGAACGTTAATGGAACATAAATAGTTCATCAAGGATGAAACTATTACTATTAATCTTCGAATACACAATAACCTCCTAAGTCGGAGAGAGTCAGAAAACAACCTGTGGTATGGGTTTCTGATCTCACCTCATAAAGATGTCTATCTTATTGAGGAATACCAACTGACTACGTATGAGGAAGTGATACAAGGTATCGACTCCCTATTATGGCAAAGTGCCATGAGTCCGAAGTGGATTCCATGTATATCAACCAGTTTGGATACTAGTTGATGTACCACAAGGCATTGTGCCTAATGGTACTATATAAGTCTTCCAGGAAGATGTACATGGATGGCAACATACCAACGTATAAAGCTAGGCTTTTAACGGAAAGGTATCGTTATCAACATTGTGTTGATTACGATTCAACCTTTTACCTATCGCCATGGTAAATCCATTTGGATAATGCTTGCTAATGCTGCATGTTTCATTTATGAAATATGACAGCTTTACGGGAAAATCGCTTTCCTGAAAAGGAAACCTTTTGGAGGATGTTTACAACATCCTGTCGGTTTTGACGTAACTAGCAAACAAGGTTTGCGGGTTATTCGATCCATGTTTGGATTGAAGCAAGTATTAGGTTCTTGGAATTATCGTTTTGATGTAATCATAATGATTTATGATTTAATTCAAAACGAAATGATTCTTGTGTATATAAGAGGGTTAGTGGGAGCGCACTGACAGTGACTGTCATATATAAAATAATGATAATATGTCATATCTTGGAAATGATATTCCCATAAAATAACTATCGGCGAAAGCATGGCTTTCGATAATACTCTCCGAGAAACCGTACATTGAAAAATGTACGCGACCTGGTGTCTCATACGCTTTGAGCATATGGATTCACAAACAAGCCAATCCGAGTGATAGTCACTGGATTGATGTTAAGAACATCTGTTAGTATCTTAGAGAACTAAGGATGTTGTCTTAGTCTATGGAGAATGAGAACTTGAAGTGACTGGGATCACTGTAGCAAGTTTCCTATAACCGATAAAGACGACTAAAAGTCAAAATGGTACTATATAGTTTGAATAACGATACAGTGAGCTGGAAATCTTCCAAGAAAGATACTGTTACCGAATAAACAACACATGCGGGTTAATTGCAGCAGCTGAAGCAGCAATGGAAGCCATCTGGGCTAATAACAAATCTAATTAGATTAGATATGGTTCTGTTAGCAGCTGAGCTAGGCATCAGCACAGACTAAAGAATTAATGGTCTCATCAACGATCCAGATACATACTTCGACTATTCATCTGATCCGTTCGGATCATACATCGTGGTGATGTGATGATCGAATAAATCGCATCAGATGATAATCATGAAAATCTGCTGACGAAAGCTTTTCTCAGCAGTTTGAGCCAACCGTACATAGTTCGGGTGTCAGAGACTCGAGTGACTGGCTATAGGCCAAGTGGGAGATTGTTGGACAATTATGACCTATAGCGTCACTATTTGTACAGATCATGGTGTTGTTGTACAAATCAACTTTGTGACAAAGGAGATTGCACTCTTATCATTTGTTATTAGATCACCTAGATATATAAATGATGAGAGGTCCCTATGATTTGTTCCTGGACGGAGAATGATATGAGACAGTATCATTCCACGTAGGATAAATCATTAAATATCCCTAGTCAGAGTATTATCGAGATTGGACATCGATAAATACGTAAAAGACTAGTATTACACTTGTGCGCGTTTGTGAGGTCACAACAACATAGTTCTTATATATTTGGGTATAGGATACTCATGCAAGTGTAATAGGAGGTTGTGTTTTATCGATGGTACGGGAAACAGCTTCGCTCTGGATAGACCACCCGCGGAATCCCATTGGTAGTATGACTATGTGTCTATGGGAGTCTGCAATCAGGGCAGGTGTATTTGGTCTTAACCTGAGACTTGCACCGCTAATGCTTACGACAATCAATATACTTTAGTTGAGGCCGTCCAGGGCTTTACCAGGTTCTGTGTACGCCGATACTGGGTATATTGGGAATCGTAGTGTGTTGGGTGTGATGTTAAGACGGAAGTGTCACTCCAGTCATATGGAGATGATGGTCACATAGGATACGGAACTCGTTCTCTTAAATGCTCGAGCTATCGGGATATTATGACAAGGTCATGTATATCCGATTATAGAGACTAGTTGCCAGACATCCGATATATGCTTCGTACGGGGCTGACACAATTCCAACCCCAGGCCTAGCACGTGAACATCCGATACTGGACAGAAATACGCAATACTTCGGTATACTACGCTTGATATAGATCACTTATTCCTATAAGGATATTTCTGGAGAATTGGGTAGCCATGACGCTTTGCTAGAAGCCAACCTTGTCTTGTAAATCGGTATAAACGTAGTACGAGGTACTTAAGTGTTCGGATAGTCCGACGACCGTATTTACTGCCAACATATCCGGGGATCTCATGGGTCGCTTCCCGAATATTCACCGATGATGTAAGACTCGCACTATAATTAATCTGGGATTAATTAGAAGAGAGAAAATTAATCTGGGATTAATTACGGATATATTTTATCTTGGATAAAATATTAATTAAAGAGAGAGAATGATTAATTTGGAATTAATCGATAAAATAATATATTCGATATATTATGCGAAATTAGATTTCGACGCGGAATTAAGATTAGATTTTAATTCGGGCGAACGAATTAATTTAGAATTAATTCGTTAGCGACGTGAATAGTGATTTCGCTAGGCGTAATCGCTTAATTACTTCGCGACGGAAAATTCGTTAATTTGGAATTAGCGAACCCGAGCCCGAGATTATTTACGAGCGCATTCGCATTTCGCATTCGAGTGCGACACGCAAGTCAAATCAAGCATCAAATCGCTACTCACATCAATCGTCAAATCACATGTCACTTTGAGTGATGCGACAATTTGATTGATTGATTTGAGTAATTGATGTGGTAGTTGAAAAGCATTAAAGGCATTTGCTTTTTGACTTTTGCTTTTTGCTTTTTGACTTTTGCTTTTTGATTTTTGGTAAATGATAATGCTTTTGTATTTGATTTTATTTTTGGAAAATAAAATAAATATATAAGTAAAACATTTCCTTTTCTCTCTCTACTATTCACGGTTTCAAGGGAAACCTAATTTTTCCCTCCTCTTTTCTCTCTTCTCCCTCTCACGATTGGAGCCGTTCTTCACCTTCTTCCTCTTCCAATTTCTGGTTTGACCGAAAATGAAGAAGGAGAAAGAGTGCTAGCACACACATGGGTTATATTATGGTGATAGGGAAACTAATACATGAGCATGGAACCATTTTGGAGCTTGAAGCTTGGAGCTTCAATGGAGGTCTCACATGGCCGATTTTGGAGGAGCCAAAATTGCCCCCCACCGTGCAGTCCAGCAGTTCACAGTAGCTCAAAACCGAGCTTCAATAAGAAGGAAAATGGGTTTTGTTCTTCCTAGCATCAAACCATTCAATGTGAGTATGTATTTCGTCTTACTCCTTGAAGTATTCATGCGTTTTTCTTGCTTGATTTCATGAATCTTGGGACCTAATTAGAAACCAACACTCGCCCCCAGACTGATATTGATATGGGCCTCGCCCCAAACTGATACTGATATGGGCCTCACCCCAAACTGATACTGATATGGGCCTCGCCCCAAACTGATACTGATATGGGTCTCACCCCAAACTGATACTGATATGGGCCTCACCCCAGACTGATACTGATATGGGCCTCGCCCCAAACTGATACTGATATGGGCCTCGCCCCAAACTAATACTGATATGGTCCTCGCCCCCAGACTGATACTGATATGGGCCTCACCCCAAACTGATAATGATATGGGCCTCGCCCCAAACTGATACTGATATGGACCTCAATCCTGGGACTCGTCCCCAAAACGCTGATGTGATATTGATGCTTCTGATTGGCTTTCATTTGCCGCATCCTCTATTTCTTCTTCAAAACCTGTGAACATAAAACAAACACAAAACACAAAAAGGAATACAAAATATGTTACGTGTATGCATGAATGCGTGAATGAGTTTCCCAACCCGTTGGGTTAGGTTTTCCGCCAATTCCCTTGATGACTGTTCGGTCTTCTCTTCCTCTGGAAAAGTACTGCTTCAATCTGTCCACGTTGATCAGCTTGGTGAACTTATTTCCTTCCAAGTCTGACAGCCTCACTGCCTCATTTCCTATTACTGAACGGTTATTCTGTCTTTTCTGCTTGCTTCTTTTGGGAATCCCCTGTGTTTTGAGTGTCGCTGAATATCATGGTATCATGGTTGAATGCTTTTGTCAAATATACGCATGTCATGCAGGTTGAAAGGACTCAGACAAGTAGGCGAAATGGATGTTTTTATCATTATTCAGGAAAAAGGTTCAAAATAAGTAGACGAAGTCGATGTCTTTATTAAAAATGCAGAAAATAAACCAGAAAGAATAGTTTCATTTCCTTCTTCATTGTACTATGGTTCTTCACTGCTGCCATCCTCTATCCTAATGGAATAAGCTAGGTGTTTGAGAGCTTGGAGGATGAAGCTTTCCGGTAGGCCAGAGTTGATCATATAGGTAGGTGGTGGAACAGAGTGGTAATTTGGTATGGGGTTCCGATGTGTGTTGGGTTGTTCTTTCTCAGGATCAGGTATTTTATGGGCATCAATGAGGTTTTGGATTTCATGCCTAAGGCGGGTACAGTTGTCTGTTTTGTGGCCTCTCCTCTGATGGAAGTGACAATACATGTTTAGGTCAAGGTTGGGTGGTATAGGATCTGGAAGTGGTTTAGGCTCTAAAGGTTTTAAGAGTCATTGTCCCTTCAACTTTTCAAATACCTTCGACAAAGGTCTACCAAGGTTGGATAATTGCCTGTTTCTGATGGCAGCGACTTCGGCAGCAGCGGGCTTGGTCTCAGAATGCCCCCCAAAAGTCCTCATATTCTGACCATAGAACTTTCTGTTCTCAGCTTCTTATTCTTCTATATCCATGACAGTTTCCCTCAACTGTCGAAAATATGCAATCGTGGAGGTCATTCTCCTCAACTTGCCATAAATGGAGGGCTTGGTGCCCTTGATGATCATTTTGATTTGGTCCTTCTCTGAGGGCCGAGTCTGCAACTTCAGAAGCTGGCTTCTCCAGCGGTCTACATACTCCTTGAAGCTTTCTTCCGGCTTCTGCTTAGTGTTCTCCAAATCACGGAGTGACAAATCAATCTCCAAGTCTGTAACATACTGTTTCAGAAATGTATTTACCAATTCCCTCCAATCTTCCTTAACCCTTCTTTCAAGGCTATGGTACCACACTACGAGTTCCCCCTCAAGTGACATCCCAAACATCTTCTGAACTTGGCGCTGTGTCAAGCCCACTGAACTCATAACTGAAACATACTGACGGAGATGGACCCTCAGATTCCCATTCCCGTTGAACTTAGCCATATCTGGCAACTGTTCTTCGAAGGTCATTGCCTCATAATCTAACAACTCTTCATGTTTACCCCTCATTTTACGGGTAACCGTTTCAACCTGATCCCGAAGCTTCTGAAATTCTGCATGAGACCCAATCACTCTGCCTGTTACGTACTCTGCCATGTCATCATCAAAAGCGGGGATATCATCCCCCAACCCACTCGGAGGCTCTTCACGCCTCAGATTCTTAGAAATTCCCCCAGCACGGGGTACAGCCATACCAGCCACAGCAGTAGTCAAGACTTGCAACTGTTCAGTAATTTTGGCGAGACCGTTTTCCAACTGATCTATCCGGGATACCTCGTTATCGGATGTACTCATATCTGTTACAGGTCTTTTAGTGAGTCTCCCCTCTTTCCTAACCCAACAGGAATCTATGATGTCTTTTATAGACATAGAGGGTGTTAACAGGATATATGTATGCATGAGATGAATGAGATGCATGAGATATAAGGAATATATCAATTTATTAAAATTTTCACACAAATCGGCCCATCATCATTATAGAAGCTTTTGGGCTAACTGTCATAGGAGTGAACTCGTCCCAGTTTAAATGGCCCAACAAGTTGACATCTTATGGCAAGAAGTCCAACCGTATCCAAATGATAATGTTCCTAAACACAAACATATAATGGCCCATTGGCGTTTTAGAAGCTTTTGGCCCAATCATCATAAGATACGTTCTTATCCCATTTTAAATGGCCCAACAAGCCCATACCTCATGACAAAAGGTTCGAATGGATCCAAACGAAAATGTTCCCAAACATGACCATACAAAAATAATTTCTACAGAGTGGCCCATCAACATTTCAGAAGCTTTTGGCCCAATTGTCATAGGATACGAACTCGTCCCAGTTTAAATGGCCCAACAAGTTCGCATTTCTGAAAAAAAAGTCCAACTGCATCCAAATGAGGATGGTCCACAAGCACAAGGAAATAGTTGCTATATGCCATACAACCCCGGTCTATGTATGGGTTTACGGGGGTGTAGACAAAGACTCTCGTTGGCGAAGGATTACCCACAACTAGGTCTCCCCACTCAAGGGTTCGAGCGACCAAGTGAGCGCACATTTTTTATACCTTACAGTACGTGCCAACGAGTTATGGTGGGTGACTGACTGTCAGATGGATTTCCCATTGTAGATTCCCCATAGGGAGGGTGGAGCGAGGCTCTCTTAAGTACCCTAGCCTCTTAGGCTCTTATCGCTTGGTGACAAGAATAAACAACGGGTCCTCCAAATTAGTCCATCACAATAGGCTACGAGTGAATGATTATCTAGGTGCCTTCACAGCTTTTCCTTATAGAAAGGTAGTGAATGAAGGAAGACACCAAACCATTGCCCAACCTTAAAAGTGCCTTTGATTAAACCTCTTTTAACCCACAGTAGACACGGTTAATTAAAGCACAAATCATAATATTACAAGACATTATTTCAGGGCCGATTCTCTATCCCCAGTGGAGTTGCCAGACTGTGGGAACACAGAAACTGGGCGACGCATGTTGTTCCGGGCTCGCGGCCCGGTTGGGAGTACGGAGTAGCCCGCGGGGGACTAAACTGAAGAATGATGGAGTCGCCACCCGGTGTGAACCGGGACAAAGATTTAAGGCCGCACTCACCCCTCGCAAGGGAAGACCTCAAACCATTGGGTTCGGAATGGTCCCTTACTTATGCCACTTGTAATAAAATGATTTGTGCAATAATTCAACCAAGCCTAAGCAACATTAATTCCAAGGATAATTTACTCCTAAGTTCACATGCATAAATACAAGGCTCATATCTAAGTTTTCATATAACCTATGTCCGAATTTGCATACAACCTATTTGCATTTAATCTATGTCCCAATTTGCATACAACCTATTTGCATATAATCTATGTCCAAATTTGCACGCATAGAGATAAATACTGCTAGCATACAATGTCATAAGCCATTACATTCGATCATAGGCATGCCAGTAGATAATAATTGTACAATCATGCATGGAAGCAAATTGGAATAATGGCGAACATGCAATAGCACACAGAAATCTCATGAACATTCTTCGATCATTTAATGCGGAAAACAAAGAACAACCTAAACATAATGGAAGTTCCAAATGCAAAATAAATGACTAATCATGCTTGAAAATGAACAACTAAATGGGCTAAATCATGCTTGAATACCATCTCATGAATATATCAAATAAATAAATGCAGGAATACAAATAGTATGATTGATTACATGATACAAGAGAAATCACCTAAGAAACAATTATGCATGACATTTGATGAAAAGGACTCAGTTCAGTGTGTGCGCGTTCGTGTAGCGTTTGAAAACGTGTTCGATAAACAGAAGGTTCGCGTTCGTATAGCGTTTGATAACGTGTTCAAACGGGTCCAGACCTGATGCATAATAAAACAAAAGAAATACGTGCGCGTTCGAATAGCGTTTATAAACGTGTTCGAATGGGAAACAGAAGGTTCGCATTCATGTAGCATTCGAGAACGCGTTCGAACGAACTGAGACAGAAAACATGCGTTCGTGCAGCGTTCTGAAACGCATTCGAACGGGGTTACAGCAATGACCTAAAAAAACAGTAAACAACGTGACGCATACGTGAACGGATGAATAGATGACACCTAATAAATAATAACGGGCTACAAGGCGCGACAAAGTATCGTGGTAAAGGATTTTAACCCCTCGAAACGGAGGACCTTTAATCCAACTTACTAAGCCCATAAGCTTTATCTCATCATTACACAAACAAATAACATGCAGAATTTAAATAACGGATAATAAACGAATTAAAACTGAAAGTGTTCAATCAAAGTCCCAAGGATCACAAATCATGCATAAAAAACCACATATGAACACATCAAAGGAGGTGCGGAATATACTCACATTGAATTTCGGTTTTGATGAATGAAGAACAAGGTGCGATTTTGTCCCCTCCAAGCTCACGGCAGTGGCTCCTCCTTGCAGTGGGCTGTGCGATTTTAGTCCTCTTTGAACCTCCAAGAATCGGCCATGCATGAACTCCATTGAAGCTCCAAGCTTTGAGATTCCATGCTCACAAACTCACTTCCCTATCACCTTTGTATCACTCAAGGTGTGTGCTAGCACTAATCATCTTCCATTTTGCTTCTCAAATGCTCGGTGAAACCAGAGAAAATGAAGAAGAATCGGCAGTGATGCCGTGAAGAAGAGAGGAAGAAAAGGAGGGAGATGAGAGAAAAACGTAAATGTTGCATGTGAGAGAGAGAAAAAGATTTTTAATATATATATTTTTTATTTTTTATTTACCAAGTAAAATAAATAAAACATATATATATCTTATCTTTTTAATTCAAAAGTCAAAAGTTAAAACAATAAAGCTTTTTCATCATTTCAACTTTTAACTTTAAGTCACATCACATCTATTCACTTTAATAAAGTGACATATTGTCAAGTCACATCACTCAAAGTGACAATTAATTTGACGATTGACGCGACTAGCGATTTGACGCTTGATGTGACTCGCGTGCCGCACTCGAATTCGAAATGCGAATGCGCTCGCAATCACTCTCGGGCTCGGGTTCGCTAATTCCAAATTAACGAATTTTCCGTCGCATCGTAATTAAGTGATTACGCCTAGCGAATTCACTATTCACATCGCTAACGAATTAATTCTAAATTAATTCGTTCGCCCGAATTAAAATCTAATTTTAATTCCGCGTCGAAATCCAATTTCGATTAATATATCAAATATATTAATTTTATCGATTAATTCCAAATTAATCGTTCTCTCTCTTAACTAATATTTTATCCCAGATAAAATATCTCCGTAATTAATCCCAGATTAATTTTCTCTCTGATCGAATTAATCCCAGATTAATTCTATCTCTCTCTTCTAATTAATCCCATATTAATCAAAGTGCGAGTAATACATCATCGGTGAATCTTCGGGAACCGACCCATGAGATCTCCGGATATTTTGGCAGTAAATATGATCGTCGGACTGTCCGAACACGTAAGTACCTCGTACTACGTTTATATCGACTTACAAGACAAGGTTAGCCTCTAGCAAAACGCCATGCCTACCCAATTCTCCAGAAATATTCTTACAGGAATATATAGATCTGTATCAAGCGTAGTATACCGTAGTATTGTGTATATCGGTCCAGTATCGGATAATCACGTGCTAGGGCTGGGGCTGGATAAGTGTCTGCCTCGTCCGAAGCACATGTCGGATGTCTGGTAACATAGTCTCTATAATCGGATATACATGACCTGGTCACAATATCCCGATTGGTTGCGCAACACTCAAGAGCACTAGTACCATATCCTGCGTGACATCAACTCCAATATGACTGAAGTGACACTTCCGTCTCGACATCACACCCAATACACTACGACTCTCTGATAAACCCAGAAGCGGTGTACACAGAACCGGTTAAAACCCTGTACCACCAAGACCAGTCTACCGATTATCGCAAGTATTAGCGATGCAAGTCTCAGGTTAAGACTATACACACCTACCTCGATTTCGGCCTCCCATAGACACATAGTCATAATACCAATGGGATTCCGAGGGGTCTATCCAGAGCGAAGCTGTTTCCCGTACCATCGGTGAAACACAACCTCCTATCGCACTTGCATAAGTATCCAATACTTATATATATGAGAACTAGGGATAATACTATCCAAAACAGTAGCCTATTCCGCATTATCGATGTCCAGTCTCGATAATACTTCGGCTAGGGATATTTAATGATTAATCCTTCGGGGATTGATACTGTCTCATATCATCTCAATCCAAGAACTAATCATATGGACCTCTCTTCATTTATACATCTATGGTGATCTAATCACAAATGATGAGAGTGCAATTTCCTTGTCACATAGTTAATTTGTACAACAACACCGTGATCTGTACAAATAGTGACGCTATGGGTCATATTATCAACAATCTCCCACTTGGCACATAGCCAGTCACTCGAGTGTCTAACACCCGAACTATGTACAATTCGCTCAAATTGCTGAGGAAATGTTTTCGTCAGCAGATTTGCTTAATTATCGTCTCACGCGATTTACACGATCATCACATCGCCACGATGTATGATCCGAACGAATCAGATGATATAGAAGTATATATCTGGATCGTCGATGAGACCTTTATTATTCTTTAGCCTGTGCTGACGCCTAGCTCAGCTGCTAACAGAACTATATCTAATCTAATTAGATTTATTATCGATCCAAATGGCTTCTATTGCTGCCTCAGCTGCAGCAATAATCCGCATTTGTTGTTAATTCGGCAACAGTTATCTTGCTCGGAATATTTCCAGCTCACTGCACCGTTATTCAAACTGTATAGTACCGTTTGCGACTTTTAGTCGTCTTTATCGGTTATAGGAAACTTGCTACAGTGATCCCAGTCACTTCAAGTTCTCCTACTCCATAGACTAAGACAGCATCCTTAGTTCTCTAAGATACTAACGGATGTTCCTAACATCAATCCAGTGACTGTCACTCGGATTGTCCTGTTTGTGAATCCATATGCTCAAAGCGTATGATACACCAGGTCTTGTACATTTTTCAATGTACGGTTCCACGGAGAGTATTTCGAAATCCAAGCTTTCGCCGACATTTTATGGGAATTTCATTGTCAGTGCCCTCTCCCACTAACCTCCTTATTTACACTAGAATCATTTTCATTTTGAATTAAATCATACACCATTATGATTGCATCAAAATGATAATTCCAAGAACTTATGCTCGCGTCAGCAAGCATCATCCAAATGGATCTACAGTAGCAATAGGTAAAAGGTTGAATCGTTATCAATCACAATGTCGATAACGATACATTTCCGTTAAAAGCCTAGCTTTATACGTTGGTATATTGCCATCCATGTACGTCTTCCTTGAAGACTTATAGTACCAATAGGCACAATGTCTTGTGGTACATCAACTAGTATCCAAACTTATTGATATACATGGAATCCATTTCGGACTCATGACACTTTGTCATAATAGGGAGTCGATACCTCGTATCACTTCCTTTGTTCTTGTGTATTCGAAGATTAATGGTATAGTTTCATCCTTGATGAATTATATATGTTCCATTAAGATTCAGTGCCTAGAACAGTATTACTCCGATTTTCATCGAGTTATACTATCCTCCCACTTACCACTGCATATCGGTATTCCTCTTAGGAAAACCGCATGGAGAGCAACAATCACATTGTTCTCATGTAGTGAGATGTATAAGTACTATACTTATGGTTTCCCATAGGATAACCTATATTGGCACTTATCCAATTTGGGTCCTTAGTTTGGTATCATCCAAACGTTATGCCTAGCATACCCAAATTGTCAGGAATGAGAAACCTCTTTTCTTTCCTGTTCATATCCTATACGATATCTGTTAAACAGATTTATATGGAACCTTATTCTAAATAAGTTTTGCACTGTTAGTACATATCCTATTGAAGGAAATGGTAGCTCAAAGCGACTCGTGATTAATCTTATTATGTCTAACAAAATTCGGTTAATCCTGTTCGGACACACCGTCAAAATGACGTGTTCCAAGAGGAGTCCTCATTGAAAGAATACTATACTCTTTCATGTATACGATAAACTTACTGCTAAAGTATTTTCCATTACGGTCTTACCGTGGCGGAATAATGCTATAGCCGATCTGTTTATGTATTTCGTGTCGAAACTTTAAAGTTTCTGATTTGTGTTCTTCAAAAGAAACACATAACCATAACGTGATTCCACATCCGTTAAGGTCACGAAATATTCATGTTCACATCTAGCCTAGCTAGATATGGGCCCACTTACTTCACCATGAATAGGGCTAACAGATCGGTGGCACTAACACTATTACCAAGCAAATAGTATTTTAGGTACTTTACCTAATAAACTAGATTCGCAGACCTTATTTGAATAGTCAAATCAGTCCTAGTACCCACTCTTCAAAAGTGTGGATATACGAGTCTAATTAAATTGTGTCCTAGACAACAATGCCACAAATAAGTCTCTATTGATCAAATCAATTTGAGCTATTTATTTGTCAATTTATATGTTTGAGATTTTTATTTATATTCAAAATATAAATTCTGTTATTTATATCTAAATATTTATCTCAGTATCATCTTTATATAATAAAACACTCAGTGTTCTATAATATAAAGGTTTTATCCGCAACGGATTAAACACTGATAAAGAGATAATGTCTCTAGTCAAACTAGTTACTTTATAACAGTTCCTAATTCAAGTACATACCCGAAGGGTAGTTCCTAAACTTAGGTATCTACGGTCGAAACAGCGACTTTCGTCCCGTTTCCGATTCGTAGAGCAATCTCAGCTTGAAGTCAGTATCCTGCTCAAAGCAGATTCTGAATATCAATACATATATTTTATGTACCACACTAAGTATTTAAAATCTAATTTCAATACTAGCTGTGAACATAACTAAGACAAATATATTTAAAGTTAGAGCCTCGCCCTTTCTTTAATTCCTTCGTGTCTTCCATATCCAAATGGTAGTCACTTTGGGATATATGTCAATTATCCTTTTTAATATTTTAGGAACCTTAGGCCAAGCCTGGGTTTTTAGAATATTGAAAGGAATGTGCACCTCGTGCTACATGCCAATTGCAAACTTTGACTTTACATGAATAGTCAATTAATTCTCCAAGAATTATAAATTGCAATTTTAATACTTCTTAAATCCAAAATTAGATTTATGACAAGTATATTAAATTAAGCATTAAAGTCATCATCACAAAAAATCTTCCAAAGATTTTATGCTCTACTTATCTTGCTTAATTTTGGGCTAAAGGTATAATGAGTTATTTTATCAAATAAAGTAACCTATTATTTATTCCCAATTTGAAAATTAAATCATTTAAAATATTTTAATTCCTAGATTATATTTTAAATATCCAACTTTTCAATTTTATCTTGATTACAATAGTCCAACTATTTAATCAACGATTAGTGGTACTTTATTTATTATAATGATTATAATAGTCCAACTATATAATCAAATATAATCCAAATTAATTAACCTCAATTACATTGATTACTATAATCCAATTATAAAATCAACTGTAAACTGAAATTAATTAATTCAAATATATTGATTAATATAATCCAATTATATATAATCAAGTATAATACAGTCCAACTGTTTAATCAAAACAACAATTTAAATATTAGTCTAACTAACATTTAATCTAATGACGAAATAATTTAAATGAGCGCATACAGCGAGTAATTGAACGAGTATTGCAAATTCAATTCTTGCCTCCCACTATTTTTCGTTTTCGTCGAGCCTCTAACCCTCTGTCGAGTACTCGGGAAACGTGTTTCCTAGTGGGCTAGGATCCCGTTAAATATCACACAATCTTGACTTTGGCCAACAAATTGTATGATAATTAACTAGGTAGATCTCGAAGATCAATTGGATCTCATCCAACTCCTAGATCCAGTAGGTGGACATCCAAGTCCCAAACATATATCTTATATATGCCTATACATCGAATGTATACCCTAACCTTTTCCTCTGAATCAACTAGGCCTTGGCTTTGGCACAACAAACCTAGTGATCCCAGTCAAGCGCGGACCCATTGACATGGAAGCTTCGTAATCAATGTCAATGGACAAGAAGTGGTCTTGACTTTGGCCAACAAACCACAACTTGGACACGACACCGATATGGAACAAAGCCTCGTGATTAAAACACATCTTTGATGGACAAGGGCTTGACTTTGGCCAACAACCCCTGCCAATCTCGGATCTTGAGTAAGAATCACTCAATGGAAGGAAAAACGCATGATATTTAACGAGGGTTTTTCGCGTGCAAATTGGCTACCAATTTAATTATTTTGTTAAGGTCTCATCATCATACACCCTTAAGCATGCATTCTAAACACATAATAAAGCGAGTATGAAATAAAATAATAATGATATGCGGATGGATATTTTACATTGATCCTAGATCAAATCTCTCACTTTCTCTCTCCCGCTAGCACTTGTATTACTTCTACCCGTTACACTACACTTCTAAAGAAAACTCTTTTACATGGAGGGGAATAGGTGAGAAGAGAATACAAAGAAATAGGAGATAAGGCTGGACACGCAGGTCCAATTTAATAAATCAAATTTATTACAATTTCCAAAATCGCCCAACCCGACTAATATCCATCCGATATACATTATTCAAACATCACAACCATGTATTCATACAAGCATGTTATCAATCAATCAATCAAATTAATTAATCTTGATTATTAGTGATCATCCAATGTTCAAACAAAGATTTGATTTTTGTTCGAGTCAAACTCGTTTTGCGAACACGTACTCAAAGTACAATTTCTACGAATTAAATTAAATTACATATTAAATCCAATTTAATACGTATTTAATTCTAATTCATTATTTAATTCTAAATTAAATATTACACTTTTATTAACGAACCTTTACGACTTAAATTCCAAATTTAATCGCAACGGGTCTCAAAGCCCGATAACATCTAATGTTTTATTTAATTAAAGTCCAATGGGCTTTTAATTAATTTCTATAGGCGTGGACTTTTGGTCAACTCGGGTCAAACCGAACAACCAAAATCCAATCCGGGAGTTACCCCATAAGCCTTTAAATTAATTTTGGCCCATTAGGCCCAATTAAATAATTAAGGTCCATTAAGTCATAATTGGACCTTTTGGATTCGGTTTTGGGCCTAATTGGATCCAACCAATTTTGCCTAAACCCAACTTTGTTACAACAAAGCCCAAAAGCCCAATTACAACCTAACAAGCCCAATTTCCAAAATTCAAGCCCAAATTAATTAACTTATAAAATTCCAAATTTCACAATTAATTAACCTAAGTGTAATACACAATCAATTACCCAATTAACATTTCTAAAATATCAATTAGCCTAATTAATCATGCACTTTAACAACCAAATAGTGTCCACACACAATTCAATCAAAATCAAACCCAATTAACATGCTTTCAAGTCTCGGCAATTAGGGGTTTTTCAATTCGATTCGGTTTCAATCCAATTGAGTCCACAATCTTAATTTCCCAAATCAATTCAATTCATCCAATGAATTAAAACAAAAAATTACAATGAATTTCATGTCATTTAAGATTCGGCCAAGCCACTTTAAAAGGGAAAAATGTTCCAAATCAAAATTCAATCCAATTGAACTTCAAAACAACATTAACCAATTGTTTTAAGTCATCCAATGATCAAACAAAACAAAATTACCAAGACATTAGGGTTATGCAATTTTCGGCCAAGCCTTCAATTTGGGGAAAATTGAATCCAATCCAATTTCATGAAATTGATCACACACAATCTCAATTAAACATGTTCTAAGCATACTTAAACATCCAATTCAATTAAAACATGCTCAAACACATTTTACCCAATTTCAAGTTTCATGTTCAACCTAAAGAATTGGGGAAAATTGATCTAATCCAATTTTCTTGAAATTGATCATGCACAACTTCAATTCAACCTCATTCAAGCATAATTCATCAAACAATTCAACCAAATCATGCCTAAATCGAGTTTACCCAAATTAAAGTCTTGACCAACATTAAGCAAATTGGGGAAAATCAATCCAATCAATTTTTTGCCAAATTGATTACATATATCTCAAATTAGATCATATACAAACATTCTTACACAATCAATTTGTCAGAATCAAGCTAAAATCAAAAAGCCCCAAATTTGCTCAAGAACCCTAATTCGGTTTTCATGCATCAAAAGCTCAAGATACCATTGAAAGTGTTCAATCAAAGTCCCAAGGATCACAAATCATGCATAAAAAACGCATATGAACACATCAAAGGAGGTGCGGAATATACTCACATTGAATTTCGGTTTTGATGAATGAAGAACAAGTGCGATTTTGTCCCCTCCAAGCTCACGGCAGTGGCTCCTCCTTGCAGTGGGCTGTGCGATTTTAGTCCTCTTTGAACCTCCAAGAATCGGCCATGCATGAACTCCATTGAAGCTCCAAGCTTGAGATTCCATGCTCACAAACTCACTTCCCTATCACCTTTGTATCACTCAAGGTGTGTGCTAGCACTAATCATCTTCCATTTTGCTTCTCAAATGCTCGGTGAAACCAGAGAAAATGAAGAAGAATCGGCAGTGATGCCGTGAAGAAGAGAGGAAGAAAAGGAGGGAGATGAGAGAAAAACGTAAATGTTGCATGTGAGAGAGAGAAAAAGATTTTTAATATATATATTTTTTATTTTTTATTTACCAAGTAAAATAAATAAAACATATATATATCTTATCTTTTTAATTCAAAAGTCAAAAGTTAAAACAATAAAGCTTTTTCATCATTTCAACTTTTAACTTTAAGTCACATCACATCTATTCACTTTAATAAAGTGACATATTGTCAAGTCACATCACTCAAAGTGACAATTAATTTGACGATTGACGCGACTAGCGATTTGACGCTTGATGTGACTCGCGTGCCGCACTCGAATTCGAAATGCGAATGCGCTCGCAATCACTCTCGGGCTCGGGTTCGCTAATTCCAAATTAACGAATTTTCCGTCGCATCGTAATTAAGTGATTACGCCTAGCGAATTCACTATTCACGTCGCTAACGAATTAATTCTAAATTAATTCGTTCGCCCGAATTAAAATCTAATTTTAATTCCGCGTCGAAATCCAATTTCGATTAATATATCAAATATATTAATTTTATCGATTAATTCCAAATTAATCGTTCTCTCTCTTTAACTAATATTTTATCCCAGATAAAATATCTCCGTAATTAATCCCAGATTAATTTTCTCTCTGATCGAATTAATCCCAGATTAATTCTATCTCTCTCTTCTAATTAATCCCATATTAATCAAAGTGCGAGTAATACATCATCGGTGAATCTTCGGGAACCGACCCATGAGATCTCCGGATATTTTGGCAGTAAATATGATCGTCGGACTGTCCGAACACGTAAGTACCTCGTACTACGTTTATATCGACTTACAAGACAAGGTTAGCCTCTAGCAAAACGCCATGCCTACCCAATTCTCCAGAAATATTCTTACAGGAATATATAGATCTGTATCAAGCGTAGTATACCGTAGTATTGTGTATATCGGTCCAGTATCGGATAATCACGTGCTAGGGCTGGGGCTGGATAAGTGTCTGCCTCGTCCGAAGCACATGTCGGATGTCTGGTAACATAGTCTCTATAATCGGATATACATGACCTGGTCACAATATCCCGATTGGTTGCGCAACACTCAAGAGCACTAGTACATATCCTGCGTGACATCAACTCCAATATGACTGAAGTGACACTTCCGTCTCGACATCACACCCAATACACTACGACTCTCTGATAAACCCAGAAGCGGTGTACACAGAACCGGTTAAAACCCTGTACCACCAAGACCAAAGTCTACCGATTATCGCAAGTATTAGCGATGCAAGTCTCAGGTTAAGACTATACACACCTACCTCGATTTCGGCCTCCCATAGACACATAGTCATAATACCAATGGGATTCCGAGGGGTCTATCCAGAGCGAAGCTGTTCCCGTACCATCGGTGAAACAAACAACCTCCTATCGCACTTGCATAAGTATCCAATACTTATATATATGAGAACTAGGGATAATACTATCCAAAACAGTAGCCTATTCCGCATTATCGATGTCCAGTCTCGATAATACTTCGGCTAGGGATATTTAATGATTAATCCTTCGGGGATTGATACTGTCTCATATCATCTCAATCCAAGAACTAATCATATGGACCTCTCTTCATTTATACATCTATGGTGATCTAATCACAAATGATGAGAGTGCAATTTCCTTGTCACATAGTTAATTTGTACAACAACACCGTGATCTGTACAAATAGTGACGCTATGGGTCATATTATCAACAAAAACAACATAAAACAAAATATGCTCAAGTGGTACGTGGAGTTGTATCCGAAGTACTGACCGCACTACCGTCCATTCGGATTCGGCTACGGAATTTATGTCTGGGTTTCCATCCTATATACCACAAGAGGTGACACATTTTCCATTTTATTCAAAGCCACAACATGCATCCATGAACGACTCTCATACGAAATAAATAACTAAAACGATTAAAAGATGAATAAAAATAAATACGAAAAGTGCCCTCAGGTCTAGCCTTTTATGTCGACTCTCGGAAGTACCGTACACGGTCGTCGCAAGGGTGGATGCTCTGCAACTCCTCTGGTTCACTGGTTCACTGCTCTCGTTCGTTGTCTTACTGTTTTGAGTCGTCGTGCTCCCTGTTTTGTTGCTGTTTTTACCGTATTTCACTGCTCTTTTACTGCTGATTTTCGGTCACTGTGTTTGGTAATTTAGGCTACTGTTTTGGGTGTTTTGAAGGTTTTAAGTGCAGTTTTTTATTTACTGCTTTGGGGATTAAAAGTGAAGTTTTTTGTTTACTGTTTTCGGTTGGTTTTGGGACAATGAAGGAGGTTGTTTTGCGTGTATGGAGGGTGGTGATTTTCGGTGGTGGATGGGCTGTTCGGGATGTGTTTTGGTCACGGCAATGAGGCTTCTCTGGTTTTTGATTTTCGGTTATTGAGAGTGAGGGGGGAGGAGAGAATTCTTTATTGCTTATGGCTTTTGTTATGCGTGAATGCTAGGAGTTTTTTGTGTGAATGAGCTAGGAGAGGGAAATGTTGGAATTGGGTTTCTTTTATAGACAAAGGGGATGGGTGAATCCTTGCTTGACAAGGAAGGGATTTGTGCATTAAAGGAGGATTTGATTTAGTGTTAAACAAGGAAAATCAAAGATTGATTAGGGGACAAAATTTGGTTAATTAGGAAGTTAATATATTTAATTTGTTTTGATTAGGCATACAATTTGTTTAGTTTGGTATATAATAATCTTGATTGATTTTTATTAGGCATGATTTTATTTGATATTTATTTTAATTTGGTATATGATTTTTAGATTTTATTTAATTCCCCATGTGTTAAATATGTGTTTTATTAATTTGGATGTGTTTTATGGGCTTTGGTGGGCTAATTGGGCTTGGGTGTGAGGCTAGTAGCAAAACCAGAAATACCGACACCGTTCGAACGCCTATTCGAATGCTACACGAACGCCCGCAATCTGCTTGACGTTCGAACGTGGTCACGAACGCAGCACGAATGAAAATAGTGAACTTGTGAAATGAATCTGATGACATGCTTATTCTGAATTTCCCCTTCTGACGTCCGTTTCCCACGACTTCCGTGACTTAAAAGGTAGTGTCTCCAAATGAGACTCATCACAGGGACTTATATGCAAAAATGCAGTGCCTACAATAGCACAATGAAGTGTCTGAGAGGAGAAATTAGACTTTATTGGATATGGTCCGATCAATGTTGAGTTTTACAGATTTGCCCTATTTCTTATGGGGCTACTCTCCTTTAACAGCTGCACATCTTTTAAATAAGATTCCTTCAAAAGCTGTTCATACGACTCCATATGAGATATGGACCGATAGGAGACCAAATCTTAATTATATTAAGGTTTGGGGTTGTCCTGCCAATGTCAGGATGGCTAAGCAAGATAAGATTTCACCTCGAGGGCAAAAGTTTGGGTTTGTTGGATATCCTTCGAATACGAAGGGATATCTGTTTTATGATACCGAACATCGAAATGTGTTTGTAGCTTACTTCATAAAATTTATAGAAGTAGAATTTTTGTCAGAAGGTTGTAATCATAGACAGGTTGAACTTGATGAAGTTCAACCTGAAAAAAACGAACCAACGGAGGAACCTGAAGTTCAAGTAGATGAAGAACCTTCAACACACACACTCTGTAGGTCACAAAGGGTATCTAGACCTCCTGAACGCTTGTATTTGATACAAGAAAAAACACTTGGATTTCTTGATGAAGAAATCTATATGGAACAGCTGTAAGGTTTTGCGTCCAGCGAGAACTCGGGTATGGTATGTAAGCTTAAGAAGTCCATTTATGGACTTAAACAAGCTTCACGAAGTTGGAATCTTCGATTCAACAAGGTTATTAGATTGTCTGATTTTCTCAAGAATTCGGAAGAATCATGTGTGTATCAGAAGGCCAGCGGGAGCATGGTGGTATTTTTAGTCCTCTATGTTGACGACATCCTAATCATTGGGAATGATATATGGATGATACAAGGCGTCAAAGCTTACCTCTGTAAGAATTTCTCCATAAAAGACCTGGGAGAAGCTTCTTATGTTTTAGGCATAAGACTCTATAGAAATAGAGAAAGGAAGCTGATTGGGTTGTCCCATTCAACGTACATAGATAAGATCTTGAAATGGTACAATTTTGGTAATTATAAGACATCAAATATACCGTTCAGACATTGGATTCATCTTTCAAAGAAGATGAGTCCACAAACAGAAGATGTGAAGGTTAGAATGTCTAACCAACCTTATGCTTCGTGTTTGGGTAGCATAATGTATGCCATGTTATGTACTAGGCCTGATATCAGTTTCGTTGTCAGCGTAACTAGTAGATATCAGTCTAATCCAGGAAATGACCATTGGATGGCCATTAAACATATCCTGAAGTATCTTAAAGGTACTAAGGATAAGTTGATTATATATGGAGGAATTGAACTGCAAGTTAATGGGTATACAGATTCCGACTTCCAATCGGATCCCGATGATAGAAAGTCTACATCTAGATTCAACCTTACCCTCAATGGAGGTGTAATTTGCTGGAAGAGTTCCAAACAGGGGTCAATAGCAGATTCCACCACAGAGGCGGAATACATTGCAGCTTCCGAAGCTGCAAAGGAAGCTGTATGGATTAGGAACTTTAACACAGAATTGGGAGTTATCCCAAGTATCGAGAATGCGATTCCGTTATACTGTGATAATGCTGGAGCCATTACGCAAGTAAAGGAATCGATGGCACATCAGAAGTCGAAGCATGTGGAATGCAAGTACCACATCATTCGAGAGATTGTGTCGCGAGGGGATATTGTCGTGTGCAAGGTACCGAGTGAAGATAATGTAGCAGACCCGCTTACGAAGGCTGTAGACATTGTATTTTTTCATGAGCCCGATGATGAGCCTCGTATGGAGGCACTACCTGAAAGGTTGTGTAAGTCATGAAAAACAAATGCCGGAAGGAAAACAAACCTCCAAAATCAGCACCTCATTGGATTCGGACTCACTAGCCAGCCTCAGATTTGTTCAGTCAGTTTCTGTTTCAAACCTTAGCCCATGACCCACCATTCAAGCCCAATCCACATGGCCCAAAATCCCATGAAATTCACATGCCAAAATCCCATCATCAACACTTTCCAATTTAACAAGATTTGGGATCCCATCCTCACCAAATTTATAAGATGTACTTTCCAAAATAATGTGATAAAATAGACCCCAAATCAACATGATTTATGATTTGGAGATCCCTTATCATTATAAAAATGAGCAATCACCGAAACTTGAAGAAGGGCTTGAATCGGCCAAAAAACTTGAAAACCCTAAGGCTGTTTCTCTTCTCTTATTGGACGGAAATCACACAACAAAAAAACCCTAGACCTCTTCTTCTTCTTGATCAACTACAACCGAAACCAGCCACCAAAATCCCTAGCCAAAATCGTGAAACAACAAAGAAACCGTGAACTAGTCCACAAACAACCAACCACTGAAACTACCACCAAAAACCAGCCAATAACCCATAAACAAAAGCAAAAACAACTAAACAACCAAAAAACACCGAAAATAACAACCAGCAAACAACACCAAAACCGTGAACCAAAATACCAAAATCGTGAACCAAAACAGCATCAAAACCGTGAACCAAAAGAGCCCAAAAAACAACCAAACAACCGAGAAACAACCACGAAACAACTGAAAAAAAAACAACCAGTAAAACAGCAAAGAAAAACCGTGAAACCAAAAACAACCAAAATAGTGAACCAGAAAACAACCAAAACAGTGAACCAGAAAATAGCAAAACAGCAATCAGAAAATAGAAAAATAGCAACTAGAAAACAGCAAAACAGTGAGCAGAAATACCGAGACAGCAAGCAGAAACAGTGAACCAGCGATCCTTCCGGCGACGACCTAACGTACTTCCAAGAAAGCAATTTAAAAGGTAAGACCTGAGGGCACCCTTACCATATTTATTTTCTGATTCTGGACGCTGCATGCTTGGCTGGACGTGAAATACGTCTAGCCGGGTATGCGAAGTCCTACATCAAAGACGGCCAAGTTTCCGATCACATTCTTTTCTTTCTTCGGTATTTTGTTATTTATTTTTTTTATCTATTTATTCGCTTTTATTGTTATTTTATTATTTCGCCTTTATTTTGTTTATGTTTTTCATGTTGATAATTATACGCATATGCATGGTTATATTTTTGTGTTCGTTTACATTGCATTAATGATTACGAATAATATTATCCCTTGTGGTATATCGGATGGAAACCCAGACATAAATTTTGTAGCCGAATCCGAATGGACGGTAGTGCGGTCTGTACTTGGGATACAACTTCACGTGCCACTCAGGAAATACTCGTATATGTGTGATTAACCCCTTTTTTGTTTTCTATTTATTTATTGACGCTTTTCCCGCTTTTGACTGTTTATTATAATTTTCGTTATCGCATTTCGTATTTCTTAATTTAATATGCTTTTATTATTTCTATTAATGTTTATGGGTGTGAAAATTTGTGTTTATTTGAATTATCTTGCATGAACTGCATAAGACTTGGCTATACCATTGTGTTAACCCGTCCATTATACTGGTATAAGTAATGGACCATTCCGAACCCAACGGTTTGAGGTCTTCCCTTGCGAGGGGTGAGTGCGGCCTTAAACCTTTCCCAGTTCACGTTGGGTGGCGACTCCTTTATTCTCCGATTTAGTCCCTTGCGGGCTACTCCATACTCTTTATGGGCTGCGAGCCCAACAGTGTTAAGGTCGCCGAGTATCATAGACATAGCGGTAAACCCCGCTTCGCTCCTACAAAGGCCATACCTACGAAGTTATTTGATAAACATGTGGAGTCGATGGGTATTAGATATAATCGATATTGGCATTAGAGCAAGTGGGAGATTTTGTTGGGGTTGGTGCACATAGCGCCAATTCCCGGTTGTATTTCCTTGTAAATACTATTGTAAACATTCTATTATGAATAAAATGAGCAGTTTCTATAATATAATATATATTCTTATATGATAAAGACGTAATTGACCTTAGAATGAGTAGTCATGATACAGTTGCAAAAGCGTCACAACTGACATTGAGTTGTATCATGACGTTGTCATTCTTAGACAGTTCATGGTCAATGTTTACACTACTTGGTCAATAAAGTAAACCCGTTGAGACCGGTACATGTCGTATATACTGGAATATATGATTCCAATGATTTCTAAATGAACCTTGAGTCTTGGAGACTCGTATAGACGTGTTGGTGTTTATAGTAGATAAACACTGAACGACTCACCGAAGATTCTTAATGGATGGTACATCAACGTCAATAAGAATCTTCCCGGGTTGAGTAGCATTTGTGATTCTTCGACTTGAGATACCACTATGGGCACATGAGACATCTCTCACACTTAGATGGCAGTCACGTCACCAATCTATTCAGATCAGAGCTCCGCCTGTTCATTGGGTGTGGACAAATCCTTATGGTGTCCTGTGTGTATCGAGATAGGATCCGTCAGTTCTGTGTACAGAGTATAAGTAGTCCATATATGATTAGCAATCGGATAAAAACCATGGGCCCGTGGTACACTTTAGAAGTGAGTTCTAAGTGTTCTTTTAGAGATTGCTAATAGAGACGTCGACGAGATTATCCCTATAGAGATTTGACGTTTACATCTATATCTATGGGATATATATGGATACCTGTGACGGAGGAATTAAACATATGCCATGGCCTCGACCTGTATGATTCAACGAGTTTATCTATGGTCGTCATAATTTACAGGTAGGTAAATTATGGACACGAAATTGAATTTCGTGACGGATATGTCTGAATCTGGAGAGTCTCACTAGTGAAATATACTCGTAGAACACTAGGACAACTTTTATGAATAATACTGATTATTTCTAAGTCGTTTAAAGGTTAAACGAAAAATACATGCGAATGGGACCTAATAGTCATTTCCTATTTTTTGTGTATTTGTATTTAATGATAGATTTTATTAAATACACATTAATTAAATGTCAAATTGTGATATTTGACATATATCATAAATATATATGTATTTGAATATTTAAAGTAAATATAATACATATATTTAAAATATTTGTATTTAAATAATTATTTAATTATTTAATTATTAAATAATTAAATTAATTAAAAATATAAATATCTTAAGTTTTGATATTTTTTGGAAATGCCATGAGTTGCTTTATTTGACTTTTTGAAAATCATTAAATTGTTTAATGATTATAAACACAAGTTGATAAAAGCAAAATTAATGAAACAAAAAATAATATCTAGATATTATTATATATACACCATTCGGCCAAGGGCATATTGGGAGAGTATATAATATTTTGTTTCATTTTCATTAGGCTAAGGTTAACAAGTTATACAAAAACAAACACAAAAGAGTTGAGAGAAAAGTTTGAAGAACAAAAGGAAAAGCTTGGAAATTTGTTGATTTTGTAAGTTTTTCTTTAAATCTTTCAACTTAAAAAATAGCAACACATGCTTAGCTTCAACATGTGTTGCTAGGATGTTGTCTCTACACTTATAATTTGTGTTTTAATTGGTTATGAACTTGTTTGAAAGATGAGAGCATGTATGGTTTATAAAGTAAGCTTGAAATGGTTTCAATGGCTTACTTTTGATTATTTGATAATCATGTTGCCATTCTAGAGTTGCTAAGCCACTCATTGATGACCTAGAATTTTTCTTGAATTTTTTCATGATGGTGTGACTTGTTTGGTGCGGTAAAATTTGAATTAAAGTGTTTGATTTAATTGATTTGGTAAGATCTGTCAATTTGAAGAAATTATAAAATTAGGGTTCTTAACCCTTTCCAAATTTGGGGTTTTTCATATATGTGATGTATTATGGCGTGTATATGATGCATATTAAATTTTGGGTTGATTGGATTTGATCTTGACATGTTTTGAACATAAAAGGACCAAATTATAAAAATTGAAATATTTGGGGCTGTTTCGTCAATTAGTAAAATTTTGGGGTTTTTGTTGCAATCTGATTTTGATGTGTTGGACATGTTGGAAATAATTTTAGAAATGATTTAGAATCATCCAAAATTATTTATGACAATTTTAGGACTAAAATGATCAATTTACACAATATTAGGGTAATTCGGTAATTATCAAGAAATTTGGGTTTCTTGTGTAATTTTTCAGAATTTGATAATTGGGTAATTAAATAAATAAGTTTATTTAATTGATCCAAGAAAAATTTTGAAATCAGAAAATTTTGATTTTCCCCGTTTCCGCTGCGTTACCGGTTTTTCGCCATAAAACCCCTACAATTTGTTCTCTTGATCATCTTGTAGCTAATTTTGGTTCTTCATCAATCTTTG
Source organism: Zanthoxylum bungeanum (assembly GCA_019454045.1). NCBI lineage: Eukaryota > Viridiplantae > Streptophyta > Magnoliopsida > Sapindales > Rutaceae > Zanthoxylum > Zanthoxylum bungeanum. The sequence goes on from SKCR01035230.1 coordinate 115,534, forward strand.
TTTCTTTGGTCAACTTTTAGCTCATTTTAGGCTCTTTTTCAACATGTTTGCTCGTTTACTTATCGAACTTGATTTGCTAATATTGAAACGTTTGGACACCGTCGAAATCAAGTCGCTAACTTCGATCTTCTTTGACAAAGTCTTCATGTCTTTGTGCTTCTTATCTTTGAAACTTTTTGCTTCATTGGCATCATCAAAATCATGGCACTAACAATCTCCCCCTTATTAATGATAGCAACTACATGTACCTCAACATGTTCATCTTTCTTTAATCATAAGATTTAGACAAAATACACTAAAAAAGAAATATTAGCTTGATGTGCATTCCTTTATTTTCTCTTCCCCTTTGACATTAGTAAAATCGTGAGAAGGCAAGTGAAAGCTCCCCCTTCTTAAAATGAAGGGTTCCATATAAACATGATCTATAAAAAGTTTTAACTAACTAAAAGAACATGGATTCATGATAAACTCAATTTGCATATTATCTCATATAAGAGGCATATTTATTTAAGCATAATAATTGCAAAGAAAATTTTCTCATTTAAGCATAACAATTAATATAACATTTCAAGCATATCGACTAGAAGCAATAAAACATCATAAGGGCTAAAGATTCCAACCAATTTGCCTTGATGATTTGAATAGCCATAAAGCTCCCCCTCAAGTTGTGCTATTTAATAAAAATACTTGGAAATAAGGTTAGCACAAGTATAAGAGTTATATCCCCCTTAAGGTGATACCAATTGAAAAACAAATAAATTTTCTTATTTTTCCCTTATAAGAAAATATCATGTAGATAAGAAAGAAAAACAATTGCATATCAATTATCATAAGACATATCATTGAATCCAGATATTCATATTCATCTCATAAGACCATAAGATTCAATATTTCATCACATTATCCATAATATGCAATTCATCAATCAAACAATTTGAATCATTTCAAAACTTCATTTTAACAATCCAAATACATAATCAATCATAAAAATCAAAGCATGGATTGAAATCAATTCTTGACAATATAAGATCTAAAGGCATTTTAATCAATGAAGTCACTCAATATGTCATTCAATCATTATACATTTAATCTCAAAATCAACTATACAATTTAAAAATCAAAACATGAGATTGAAAACATATATACAAATTTGTGCTTATAATCCTAATATAAAACATTTAAGCACCAAAAATTATATATTTCAAACTTTATCCAAAAGCATCGATTCACAAAATTTATTTATATATGTTTATCATGCCAATTCATTGCAATAGGTTGCACACCTATACTCACTCAAGGAGTGTGCAAGATTCATCACCTTAATCATTTTGTGGTTGTACTAGGTATTCTTCTTATTAAGCTCTTTCCCCATTTTATATTAAGTATTTGAGATAATTTACATTTCTCATTAATTGTTTTCCCAAAGCTTCACCTACAAAATAATTTTGGTACCCAAACTTTCTTAGGTCCATAGGGGTTAATCTTGGTTCCCTTGGGAACCCAAATAACATTCACATTTTTCATTTTGGTCCAAAAATCATAAATTTTGTGACTTTTCATATTACATGCATAACATACAACAATTGATGCATATGCATATGAAGAATGTGTATATGAATTGGATGCTTTCATAATTTTTTTTTTTTTTTTGAAACATTTCTGCTTCATGTGAGGCTTATATCCTAATATATATTTTCCAAAAATACATATTTGTGAACCGAGTAGCATTTTAATTTTTTTCACCTTGAGTGAACTTATTCACAATGTCATGCAAATCATCTATCTTCTTATTTAAATCATCATTTTCAATTTTCAAGCACATGATGATGTAGAAGTAGATGCTTCGTTTTGCATGTTCTTTACACAATGTTCATGCTCTTCTTTTAAAAACATATTCCATTTTTTAAAACATAAATTTGTTCAATAAGAGATGCATGCTCATTTCCACAATCATCACATCATTTTTATATTTGGCCTTTAAGCAAATATTTTCATTATCTAAAGCACGAATGGTATCCATACATGATGTATGTTCATGTTGAAGTAATATATGCTATTTCTTAATCAAATTACATTTCTTATTAAGAGTATCATATTGATCATGTAACTCATTTAACATGTCAAAGAATTCATCACAATCGGAAATTTCATTTTTACATACACTAATGTTTTCTTTTTTCGATCCCCCTCTAGTTTTTTCTATATCCATGAGTGCCAAATTACAAGTTTCACCATTTGATGAGCTAGAATCAATATTGCATTCATTTAATTCACTATTTCTCTCATTTATCCATTTCAATGATTTCCATAATTCATATGCTTTAGCAAATTTGCGAATCCTATCAAATATGTTTTTATCTAATGTTTCGTATAAAAATTTAAGTGCATTAGAATTTACCGAAGTTTTTCGCCCTTCCACGATCTCTACATATCCACCAATATCATAGGCTAGAAAAATATGAGCATCATTCTTTTCCAAAATTTGAAGTTCATCCCGTCATAAAATGGCGGTCTATCGGTGAATGCACATTTGGCAAATTTTATTGTGTAGCTTGTAGATATCATGATATATTCTCGGACGATTAAGTCTTTCTTGAGAATACCTCGCTCTGATACCAATTGAAATTACCTATAAGCACATTTAAACAACAACAATTATACTCAAAAATGGTTTGAATTGGGTATGTGATAAAATAATGCAGAATTAAAAATCATCAAAATTTGAATTTTTGACCCTAAATTTTTATTATTTCCAATAAAACCGTTACAAAAGTATAGGGTTTTACAAGATTGCTGTGAAATTAAAGGTATTTGATTCCAAAATTATGTATTTGGTCAATAAAATTTTAACTGTGAGTCATTTTTATGATTCAAAAAACTTGTTAGATCAATTTTATAAATTTCCCATTATTTATAGGGAGTATTTATGACCAACTATATCAAATTTGTAAATTTCTAATTTTTTTAATGGTATTATTTATGATCATTTTAAAAATTTCACCTAATTTACGTCAGTGTAGAAATCTATAATACAAAACCTGTGAAAGCTGTTACATCTACCACTACCAGTAAAGACAAACTTGCATTATAAGTTTATAACAACTACGTACCATTATGGCTCATCCGTTCCATCCAATTGTAGAATTATATCCGAAAACAAAGGCAAGACATCTTTGTCCGTGACTAGAATACGAATCTCCCTATATCCAATCAGATCCTCTCAATATATCTCATAAAAATTAAACGAGCAGATAGGATCCTACGCAATTCAATTACATACAGAGAATAAAAAACAGCCGGTCAGAAACTCGTATGGGAGAATACGTGATGAGGATTTGGGATGACATTGGCCTTATCCTGGTGCAGGCATTCACATTCTCCGTTACAAGAAAAATTTATATAGGACGGTCTTTTATAGAATCATCAAATCAATGAATGACACATGTTCTAATTATTTTAAAAATAACCAATTAATACAGAGAGCGAAATAATTAGAATATGTGTCATTCACTTATTAGATGGTCCTATAGAAATCATCCCTACATAAGTTTTTCTCCATCGCTACACTACACACCCTGTATGGAATGGTTTGGGGCTTTATATTTTGACACCACGTCATCAATTTGTCCAAATAATTAAGAATGTAGATGAGTTGAATTATGTTAAACTTTTGAGAATTTTTTTTTCCACGTCTGTTTTAATAATAATATAACATTAATTTTTAATTTATATAAATTATTATTCAATAATTATCCATCATAATTTATAAAGCTGTATAAATCCCAACAACACCAAATTCAATTCCAATAACTAATTCCGTGTAATAAACACAAACCAAAACCTCTCCTTGTAGACTCCAAATATATATTAAGTATCCTTCTCTTCATTCATGTGCCACAGTTTCAACCATTCCTTTCCTATTTCGTTCTTCTCTTTTTAGTCGTCTCATAACAATAATTGAAAGTTTCTACTTTTGATCTAACTTATATTTTCTCTCTCAAACCTTGCAAAAGATCTTCTGATTGGTTGACATAGCGTTGATTCTTTGATTTTTGCATGGACATGGAAGTTGGAATTCATCCCAATAACAAGATGGTCGTTGAATATCAAGAGGTATATATATATATGTGTGTGTTTTTGTTTTTTCAACACCCATTTTCTTTTTCTTTTTAATTTTTTCAAGTAAGATCTTTTTTTTCATATATAGGATTATATAAGGAATGCAAGAGGAGTGCAGCTTTTTACTTGCAAATGGTTGCCTTTCGCTTCCACAAAGGCTGTTGTTTTTCTTTGCCATGGTACCTTTCTTTCTTTTTCGCTTTCTGCAAGGGGTTGGATTGGGCGTGATTATTTAATTCATTAATGGCGTTTTGCAGGTTATGGCATGGAATGCAGTGGTTTCATGAGAGGTAATAATAAATACAGCCATTTAATTACCCTTTTCTCCTTTTATTTTAAAGTTTATACGCTGTCTGCTTGTCAAAGAAACTCAGTTCCATCTAATGGTCCAAACTCATCAAATATGCATACATAGTGAATTGCTCTTGGGAATTTTCAACAACTACAAACTTGCATGTTACATTAGATACAAATGCAAAGTTCTTAACCATTATTTAATTTGTTCTCCCAAATTGCTTGACCAAAGTTTATAATTCTATGAGATCGTTTCATTTTTTTTCTCTTTGGTGATGCACCCATTACTCCATTGTGCCTTGATTAGTTAAAGGACCATAGAAAATATTATAGAGTTTATAACAAAACACATCTTTGGCTAATTATTTAGTTAAGCACCATATGAAAATCTCATTTTCTTTTGAAAACGAAGGATTGCTTTAATAAGTCCCTGAAATTATTTTTACTACCTTTTTTGGCACCTCATATTGGTACTCGTCAGCAAATTTCCTTAAAGACACTAGTGGTTGTGGGTCATGTTTTTGAATGCTGAGTTGAAAATTGAAATTAATCTTGGTTGGTTTGATAGGCAAACGATCATCAATGGTTATTGGGTTCTAATTTGACTTGCAGCTCCACCAAAATATATCTAATCTACAAATGATAATCATATTCATTAGAACTTAGAATTATTCAACAGAATAAAGGGTCCCCAATAATCTATAGCTGAAGCTGCATTTAATTTTATATATTTTATGCCTTACACAAGAATTTTGATTTAGTACGTATCTTGAACTGTGTTAAATTTTTTCATTATCTTCAATTATATATAAATTATTATCCAACAACCATCAATCTTAATTTATAAATATATATATATATATATATATATAAATTAGTACAAAATTCAACTCAATAGTAAATACCCAATCCAAGTCTCTTACAAATTCATTTGAAATTATTGCTATATAAAATATTAATGTTGGATTAAGAAAGGTCATATTGTATGTGTGATAGTAATTTGGTTACCTACCTAACCTTGCCTTAGAGGGAATAAAATGTGATGAAAGTCGAATTAGCCGCCAACAGGTTTTTTGTTTTTTTTTTTTTTTAAAAAAAATTACTTGGGGTTAAGTATGGAACAAAAAATCATTTAACAATTTTTTAATAGATATATAGTGTGAGCTAATTGAAATACCGAAAAAAATAAAATAAAAGAAAAAGAACTGAAGGCTAATATAATGACATCATGGTTTGAATGATTAGAATGTGGAAGCAGGCTAGCAAGCGCTGGATATGCTGTGTTTGGTATTGATTATGAAGGACATGGGCGATCCAGAGGTGCTCGTTGTTACATCAAGAAATTTGAAAACATCATTAATGACTGTGATGATTTTTTCAAGTCTGTTTGTGGTATGTAATGTTATTTTTGTATGCATCTTGTGTACGCTTTCGGGTTATATAATCCATCACTTAAAAGTTCTACTGATATTACAGCACAGGAGGAGTACAAAGATAAGGCTAGATTCTTGTATGGTGAGTCAATGGGAGGAGCAGTTTCCCTTCTGCTTCACAAAAAGGATCCTTCTTTTTGGAATGGTGCTGTTCTTGTTGCACCAATGTGTAAGGTACGTACCAATGCAATTGTAATAATTATTAAGATGTAAAAGCAAGATTTTTTGTTAACTTGATTATGTTTAGATATCAGAGAAAGTGAAGCCACATCCAGTAGTTGTGAATATATTAACTAGAGTTGAAGAGATCATACCTAAATGGAAGATAGTGCCAACAAAAGATGTCATTGACTCTGCTTTTAAGGACCCTACTAAACGTGAAGAGGTGAGGTCTTTTACATCTTTTTCTGTACTTTATAAAATAAGGATGCCTACATCATTTTGTTTTTCATTAATAACACTATTGCAGATTAGGGGCAACAAATTGATATACCAAGACAAACCAAGGTTGAAAACAGCTTTGGAAATGCTGAGAACAAGCATGAGGCTTGAAGACAGTTTAAGGGAGGTTAGGATGCCGTTCTTTGTGTTACATGGGGAAGCAGATAGAGTGACGGATCCAGAAGTGAGCAAGGCATTGTACGAAAGAGCGAGCAGCAGAGACAAGACTTTAAAATTGTACCCTGGAATGTGGCACGGTTTGACTTCAGGAGAGCCCGATGAGAACATAGATATTGTGTTTGCTGATATTATAGCTTGGCTTGATAAGCACACCAGTGATGCCAACGCTATCACAGTCACACCAATTCACCCATCGCTTGAATATGGAATTGATAAACTTGCTGAAATTGAGACACCCAGTAGCAGGCAACGGAGCTACTTGTGTGGGTTGAAAGGGCGTCGCATGCGCATGTTCCATCATTCTTCCATGTAGCACGCACAATTCTGCCATTTACGTCCTAACAAGAAAATTTGTCTTTTTCACTTCCAATATTGTACACTTTGAATGGGAAATCAAGAAATAAGATTTGGTTCATAATATGAATATTCCCTATTTTCGTGTCAAATTTCACCATTGTGACAAAAGTTTTTGTAAAATGTAATTTTTTGGCGTTTCCAAAAATTGTCCAATTTCATTTTTTTTTATTTTATTTTTAGTTTTTTAATTTTTCTGAAGTTTTGATTGATGATTTTGTTTGGAAAAAAATGATTCCATTAGAAACGATGTTAAAGAGAGAGGATATCTTCATTTTAAAAGTCTTAGATTACTTAGTTTTTTTTTTTAAATTGTAAATAAATAGTTTTTAATGATTTTTGGAAAATTTTGAGAGCTGAGTTTACATTTAAAATGTCAATTTTAACCTTTCCGATTAATCTACGATTATTTCCAAATCGCTCATATCCCTCATAGAGTATTTTGCTACCCCTTTCCGATTAATCTACGATTATTTCCAAATCGCTCATATCCCTCATAGAGTATTTTGCTACCGAATTTAGATTAAACTTTTCAATTTTTGGGCAATAATTGTCAAATCCCAATGTATCTAGGACATGACCTGAAGGAGACAGTGTTACCATCTCCATAAGCCTCTGACATGGACATACATGATATGACATGATTTATAAATGAACTGTCTGATTTTGAAAAACATGTATGTCTGTTATATAGTACACATGAATTGCATAAACTTTATTCAACATGATCTATACATGAATATTATCCGGCCCTATGACATATCATGACAAAAATATACATATGTGGACCCTTGATACCTTGTTTCCTAATGACTGCAAGTGGTATTCATCATCTACAAAGCTTGTCTATTGCATGCATGAAATCCAACAACATATGAGGTGATGACACTCTACTGGCGTTTGAAAATATTTAATTACTTATACTTATAAATCATGAAATATAAATTGTAAATCTTGAAAATCATGAATTATAAATCATGTAACATGAGCTGTAAACATGAAACGATAGCTAGTGAAACTTGAAAATTATCCTAAGTTGACACGTAAATTGTGAAACATAAACTGTAACATGATTTATAAACTGTAAAATCATAGTTCGTGACATGATCTTTAATCTGTAAAACATAAGACGTAAAATAAAACACGTGAAATTATAAATCATGAACAATGTTGGGTTTCTAGGTTAATCCCAATATCATATTAAGCATAGAAATAGAATGAATATGCAAAGAATAGTGGCAGAAACACATTTACATTGAACGGCTTTGGATGTGATGATCAACAAAAAAAATTTTCTCCTTGTAGAAGCTCACGGCCAAGGTTGATTTTGTTGATGATGTTGAACAAGCTCCGAGCTTTAAATGGATCCCAAGCTCTTAGATTGGTTTCCCTAACACCTTATATCGATTCCTTGTTTGTGCTAGCAAAAGATGAAAGAAAATCAAGCTTCCTTCCTCTTTGGAGAGTCAGGACAATGGCAAGGATTTGGGAGATAGAGTGTTTTTTTTTTTTTTTTGCAATTTGTTTTCTAAAAACATAATGAAAAATAATTACCAAAAATTGGTAAAACTTTTCCAAAAAGTCAAAGCAAATTTTGGCTCCAAAATGGCATTAAATGCCCACACCAACCAACATCATGAATAGTGCATGCATGTCACTCACCAAAAAGGTGACTTGACATCTATCACTAAAGTGACGAGTGATGTGACTCGCGATGTGACTTGCGGCCGCACTTGATTCAAAATCGGAGTGGCGTCGCAAACACATTCCGGGCTCGGTTTCGTTAATTCCGAATTAACGAGTTTTCCGTTGCGTCGTAATTAAATCAAATTTAATTAAATAATCATGCCTAGCAAAATTACTATTCACGTCGCTTGCGAATTAATTCTAAATCAATTAGTTAGCCCGAATTAAAATCTAATTTTAATTCCGCGTCGAAATCCAATTTCGTATAATATATCGAATATATTATTTTATCGATTAATTCCAAATTAATCGTTCTCTCTCTTTAAATAGTACTTTATCCCAGATAAAGTCTCTCCGCTATTAATCCCAGATTAATAAAGTTCGAATCATACATCATCGGTGAATCTTCAGGAAGCGACCCAAGAGATCCCTGGATATTTTGACAGTAAATCCGGTCGTCGGACAATCCGAACACGTACGTACCTTGTACTACGTTCTTACCGATTTACGAGACAAGGTTGGCTTCTAACAAAGCGCCATGCCTACCCAATTCTCCAGAAATATTCTTAATGTAATATATAATCTATGTTAGGCGTAGTATACGTAGTATTGCGTATCTTGTGATCCGGTATCGGATGTCACATGCAAGGCCTGAGGCTGGAATAGTGTCTGCCCCGTACGAAGCATATATCGGATCACTAGCAACTAGTCTCTTTATTATCGGATAATCATGACCTAGTCATATTATCCCGATGGTTGCAACCTTTTAGAGAACCAGTTCTGTATCCCTGCGTGACCATCATCTCCATATGACTGAAGTGATACTTCCGTCTTGACATCACATCCAATACACTATGATTCTCAATAAACCCAGAAGAGGCGTACACAGAACCTGTTAAAAACCTGGACGACCAAAACCAAAGTGTATTGATTGTCGCAAGTACTAGCGATGCAAGTCTCAGGTTAAAACCAAATACACATACCCTGATACGGACTCCCATAGACACATAGTCATACTACCAATGGGATTCCGTGGGGTCTATCCAGAGCGAAGCTGTTTTCCGTACCATCGGTAAAACAAAACCTCCAACACACTTGCATAAGTATCCAATACTTAAATATATGAGAACTATGCTATTACGCTTCCATAACACGCACAAGTGCGATATTAGTCTATTCCGTATTATCGATGTCCAGTCTCGATAATACTACGACTAGGGATATTTAATGATTAAACCGTCATGGATTGATACAGTCTCATATCATCTCAATCCGGAACTAATCATAAGGACTTTCATCATTCACACATTTAAGTAATCTAATTACGAAATGATAAAAGGCAATTTCCATTGCTACATAATTAATTTTTATAAAAACACAATGTCTTTTACAAATAGTGACGCTATGGGTCATAATTGTCCAACAAATAGACCCGTAAACTATAATCATACATCGAAAAATAAAAATCATGAACTGAAACATGACATGTGAAAACATAAACGGTAACATGACACGTGAAAACATTAACGGTAAACATGGCATATGGAAACATAAACTAAAATCTATAAACTAAGAAACATAAGATGAAATCATGAACTGTGACATGAAATTCATGACACGTAAACTGAAAATATAAACTTCAATCGAGGACTTGAAGCTGTAAAACATAGACAACAAATCATAAAACATGAGCTGAGTGTTGGGTTTTCTAGGTCAAACCAAGATCTAGAAAACGCAACAATGGTATCAGAGCCTTGTTTAAGCATGAAATTGATTTAGGGTAAAATTTCGGTAAAATTGATTTGAGCATGATTTGATGAAATTGTTTGATTGAGTATGCTTGAATGATGATAACTTAGAGTTATGCATGATCAATTTGATGAAAATTGAATTGGATTAATTTTTCCCCAAAAATTGGGCTTGGTCGAATGCATGTGGTACCCTATGTTGGGGTTGGTGCTCAGAGCGCCAATTCCCGGTTGTATTTCTGTTGAATACTTCTGTAAAACATTATTATTATGAATAATATATGCAGTTTATATAATATAATCTATCTTTTTATATGGTAAAGACGTAATGACCCTAGAATGATTAGTCATGATACAGTTGCAAAAACGTCGCAACGGACATTGAGAAGTATCATGACGTTGTCATTCTCAGACAGTTCCTGGTCAATGTTTACACTACTTGGTCAGTATAGTAAACCCGTTGAGACCGATACATGTCGTATACTGGAATATATGATTCCAATGGTTTCTCAATGAACCATAAGTCTTGGAGACTAGTATAGATGTGTAGGTGTTTATAGCGGATAAACACTGAACGACTCACCAAAGATTCTTAATGGATGGTACACCAGCGTCAATAAGAATCTTCTCGGGTTGAGTAGCACTTATGATTCTTAGACTTGAGATGCCATTGTGGGCACATGAGACATCTTCTACACTTAGACGGTAGTCACGTCACCGATCTATTTAGATCAGACATCCGCCTGTTCGTTGGGTGTAGATAGATCCTCAGGGTGTCCTATGTGTATCAAGATAGGATCCGTCAGTTCTGTGTACCAGAGCATAGGTAGTCCATATGATTAGCAATCAGATAAAACCATGGGCCCGTGGTAAAGTTTAGAAGCTAGTTCTAAACATTCTTTTTGAGATTGTTAATAGAAAAGTCGACTGGATAATCCCGATAGAGATTTGACGTTTACATCTATATCTCTGGGATTTTTCCGGATACCTGTGACGGAGAAATTATACATTTGCCTTGACCTCGACCTGTATGGTTCAGCGAGATTATCCGTGATCGTCATAATCTACGGGTGGATAGATTATGGACACGAAATTAGATTTCGTGACATATATACCTGAATCTAGAGAGTCTCAATGATGAAACATACTCGTAGAGCTCTAGAGCAACATTAATAAATAATATTGATTATTTATAAAGTCGTTTAAAGGTTAAACGCACGATACGTGTTAAAGGGACTAGATAGTCATTTGCCTAATTATTGTGTATTTATATTTAATACTTGATTAATTTAAATACACATTAAATAATAGTCAAAATGAGTTATTTGACTTATATCCTAGATGAATATATATTTTTAATATTTAATGTAAATATTATACATATATTTAATATATTTGTATTTGATTAATTAATTGATTATTTAATTGTTAAATGATTAATTAATTAAAATATAAATATCTTACATTAGGATATTTGATGTAAATGATATTAGTTGCCTTTGTTGACTTAAATAAATATCCATAAAGTGTTTTAGATATTTATGCAAGTTGATTTAATGAAATTTGAAATGAAATTGAAATGAAAATTTGGTATATACATTTGCAAGGGTTTTTGGCCAAGGCAAAAATTGGAGAGGTATATATTATTTTCATTTCTTTCTCATTTACTAACCTAATACACTTTACACGAAACTCCATTAAAGAGAACAAAGAAAGCAAGTGAGGAAGAAAAGAAGAAACCAAAAGAAAAGATTGGATTTTGTAAGTTTTTCAAACTTACTATTAGAAAGGAAATTGTTCCTTAGGATCTAGGCAACATCTTGTGATGTTCTTAAGTTATTCTTTTCATTATTTCTTGTGTTTTTTATGATGGAAATTTTGTTGAAAGTGTTGAGCATGTATGATGAAGAAAGCTTGTAACTATTGTAGTTATAACTATTCTTTTAAGGTTTTGGAAACCATGTTGCTAATATAGAGTTATTGACCCACTCTTAAATGACCTAGATTTGATCTTGAGTTGTTTCATTGTGTTGAGACTTGGATTGGATGGAAGAATGATGATTGAAGTAATTGATTTAATGTATTTGGTCTAATTTGTCCAATTTGGGGAAATTGAAAAATTAGGGTTCTTAACTAATTCCAAATTTGGGGATTTTCATATATGTTGTGAATTTGTATGTGTATATGATGCATATAAAGTTTCATGTTGATTGGATTACATTTGGATGTGTTTTGAATCATGAAATGACAAAAGGCACAAATTGCCTACCATTGGAGGCTCTCTGCTTTGGAGTCAAAATTTGGGATTTTTGTTGCTTATGGTGTTTTGATGTTTTGAACATGCTAAGTTCATCTTAGAAATGATTTAGAATCATTCAAAATTGATTAGATAAATTTCGGACTAAAATGGACAAAATACCAAAGTAAGGGTAATTTGGTAAATTCACTTAAATATGATTTATTGAATTCTATTTCATAATTTGATTATTGGAATATTAAATAAATATTTTTATTTAATTAATCCGAGAAAAAGTTTTGAAATCGGAAAATACGATTTTCCACCGCTTCCGTTGCGTTACCAGATTCAGCCCCTAAAAACCCCTACACCTTAATGTCATGGTAATTTTTGTTCTTTTGATCATTGGATGAGTTGAAAGACTTGGGAAATGTTGATTTGAGATTCAATTGGATTGAAATCGAAATTGGACATTAAATCCCCAAATTACCGTGAGCTATAAGCATGGAAATGAAATGATTTTTTGATTCAATAATGTTGGACATGTGTTGATGATGATAAGCATGATTAATTATGTAAATTGGTATTTTGGAAATGTTAATTTGACTAATTAATTATGGCTAATACACTTTAGTTAATTAAATTGTGAAATTTGGAAATTTGGAATTTAATTAGTTGGGCTAAATTTGGAATTAAGCTAATAAAGTTGTATTTGGGCTTAATGGGCTTGGTTGGGCCAAATTTTGGTTTAGGTTAATTGGTTGGACCAATTGGGCCCAAAACCATATCCATAAAGTCCAAATATAATTAAATGGGCCTTTAAAATTTTAATTGGGCCTAAATTGATTTTTGGCAAAAGGGTGATTCCTTATTGGGCTTTGGTTGCCAAAGTCCATGCCTTATAAATTAATTGAAAGCCCATTGGACTTTAATTAAATTGACATTGGATGTTAAATTGGGTTTTGAGACCCGTAAAGATTAGATTTAGAATCTAAGTCGCAAAGGCTCATTAATAAAGTGTAATTATTTAATTTAGAATTAAATAAAGAATTAGTATTGAATACAAATTAAATTGGATTTAATATTGTAGTTTGATATAATTCAAGAATTCGTAATTTGAGTACGTATTCTAAAAATGAGTTTGACTCGTAAAAATCAAATCGTTGTTTGAACATTGGATGGTCATTAATTTCAGATTAATTAATTGGATTAGATTGATTGATAACATGCTTTGTGTGAATACATGGATGAGATGTATGAATAATGCATATCGGATGGATATTAGATGGGTGAGGGCAATTTTGGAAATTATTGTAATAAATTTAGAATTTATTAAATTGGACCTACGTGTCCAGCCTATTACCTCTTGACTCTTTGTATTTCTCTTCTCACCTATTCCCCTCAATGTAAATGAGGTTTCTTTAGAAGTGTTATGTAATTGGGTAGAAGTAAGATTTGTGCTAGCGGGAGAGAAAAAAAGGGAGAGATTTGTTCTAGGAACAAGTTGTTTTAAATATCCATCCACATATCATTATTAATTTATTTATCGCGCCTTATTATGCTTTTAGAATGCATGTTTAAGGGTGTATGATGAGACCTAATCAAAGATAATTAATTGGTTGCCAATTACGCGAAAAACCCTCAACATATATTAAGCGTTTTCCTTCCATTGAATGATTCATTCTCAAGATCCAAGATTGGCACTGGTTTGTTGGCCAAAGTCAAGACCTTTGTCCATCGCGGATGTGTTTGAATCATGAAGGCTTTGTTCCATATTGCATGTCTTGTCCAAGTTGTGATTTTTTGGCCAAAGTCAAGATCACTTCTTGTCCATCGACATCGATTATGAAGCTTTCCAAGGTCAATGGGTCCTGCTTAACTGGAATCATTAAGTTTGTTGTGCCAAAGCCAATGCTTAATTGATTCAGAGGAAAAAGCTTAGGGAATATATTGGATATATTGGCATATATTAGATATATGTTTCGGACTTGGATGTCCACCTATTGGATCTAGGAATTGGATGAGATCCAATTGATCTTAGAGATATACCTAGTTAAATATCATACAACTTGTTGGCCAAAGTCAAGGTTGTGTTTTATTTAACGGGATCCTAGCCTACTAGGAAACAAGGTTTCCCGAGTACTCAACAGAGGGTTAGCGGCTCGCCGAAAAATAGTGGGAGGCAAGTATTAAATTTGCAATTTCGTTTAGATACTTTCTAATACGCGCTCATTTCAATTTTTCGTCATTAATTAATAAATATATTAGTTGGACTAATATTTAATCGTTGTTTTAATTAAACAGTTCGACTGTATTCAAACTACTTCAATTTATAGTTGATTATATAATTGGATTATAGTAATCAATATATTTAAATTTAACCAATTAAATTATAGTTGATTATATAGTTAGACTATAGTAATCATTATATTTAATAGTACCTGAAATCATTGATTGGATAGTTGGACTATAACAATCAAGATAACTGAAAGATTAGTGTTTAAAACATAATCCTGGGAGAAAATGTCTTTAAGCGGGTTTAATTTTCAGATTGGGAATAAAACCTCAGGAT
Source organism: Zanthoxylum bungeanum (assembly GCA_019454045.1). NCBI lineage: Eukaryota > Viridiplantae > Streptophyta > Magnoliopsida > Sapindales > Rutaceae > Zanthoxylum > Zanthoxylum bungeanum. The sequence goes on from SKCR01035230.1 coordinate 130,597, forward strand.
AGTCCTGAGAACTGAGAAATTATTCTATTTGATAGAGTAACATCTCGGGCCTAAGCCCGGAGTTGAGTAAATAGTAGAAAATGATATTTGGAATATTCATGTGATGATAACTTTAGTGCTCAATCCTTTATACTTGATGCAATGACACTTTAATTTCGTCGTCAAAATTAAGGATTAGATCCATGTACTATGATGATGAAATTAAAGATCTTCATAGATCTATTCTTAGATCTTAGAAGTACACATTACGAAAGAAGCTCTTTAGCTCGTGTATGTCAGAGGGTACACCTATCGAGCACTAGGTGTCGCAGATGATTGCTGACATCGATCAGCTAGGTTAGCTGTGTTGGGTTTCTAGGTTATTCCCAAGATCATTCAAGCATAGAAATCATGTGAATACAATAAAGAAGTATGGCAGAATCATACTTACAATGATCGGCTTTTACGATGCGAGGAACAACAAAAAATTCTTCAAGCTTTTCCTCCATGAAGCTCACGGCTTTGGCCTTCATTTTTGTGCTCCATGATTCGGTCAAGCTCCAAGCTTGAGTGTGCAATCCATGACCATGGGTGGGTTTCCCTATCACCTTTGGATGACTCCTAATGTGTGCTAGCACATTGGAAATTTTGCCACAAAATTCCATATTTGCTTCATCTTGTTCTCGGCTTTGGAGAAGAAAGAAAGAAGAAATTGGCCCTAGGCCGTGAGAGTGGGAGAGGAGAAGAGAGTGAGAGTTGTTTTTGTGTTGGTTGTCTTTTTGGTTTCCAAAACCTAAAACTAATACCAAAAATGATTTCCAAAACTTTGTATATGCCTTTCCAAAAAGTCAAACAAACTTTGGAGCCAAAATGCAAATAATGCCTACAACAACTCACATCACTATTCACATCAATCAATGATGACAAGCATCACTTCACTCAAAGTGATGTGACTGTTGGAGATTCTAAGCATCCCAAGATCGAATCAAGCAATGAAAATAAGTGCGAATACAATCGTGAAAGTCACGGAATACTTACATCGAGCGGTTGAGCGACGCAGCAAGCAACAAAAATGAAATTTTCTGCCTGGCAGTGGACTCGGCAGTGGGCTGCTATCATCACTGATTTTCGGCCTTCAATCAACAAGAAACCAAACTCAAAGCTTCGTCATTTGATTCCCGACTCATGGGTGGACTTCCCTATCACCTTCGCATGTCTCGGAAGTGTGCTAGCACTCAAGAAATTTGCCACAAATTTCTCACTTTTGCATCCCATCTTCTCGGTTTCCATGGCAGAAACCAGTGAAGAAAAATGGCAGTGATGCCGTGAGAGAGAGGAGGGAAAAAGGAGGGAGAGAGATGGAAAAATGTGTGTGTGTTGTTTTGGTAATTAATTTCCAAAACATATACCAAAATTATTACTTTAAAAGTCAAACAATAAAAGCTTTAATTGCCAACCACACACATCATCTTTTCACATCACTCATGTCAATCAAGTGACAACATGTCACATCACTCAAAGTGACTAATGATTTGACGATTGATGTGACGCTAGATGCGAGTAGCTATTTGACGCTTGATTTGACTTGCGTGCCGCACTCAAAATCGAAATGCGAATGCGCTCATAAATAATCTCGGGCTCGGGTTCGCTTATTCCAAATTAACGAATTTTCCATTGCGTCGTAATTAAATGATTATGCCTAGCGAAGTCACTATTCATGTCGCTTACGAATTAATTCTAAACTAATTCGTTCCCCCGAATTAAAATCTAATTTTAATTCCGCATCGAAATCCAATTTCGTATAATATATCAAATATATTAATTAATCGATTAATTCCAAATTAACCGTTCTCTCTTCTTTAAGTGATATTTTATCCCAAATAAAATATCTCCGCAATTAATCCCATGTTAATTTTCTCTCTCATCATATTAATCCCAGATTAATTAAAAGTGCGAGTCATACGTCATCGGTGAAGCTTTGGGAAGCGACCCATGAGATCCCCGGATATGTTGGCAGTAAATTCGGTCGTCAGACTATTCGAACACGTAAGTACCTCATACTACGTTTATACCGATTTACAAGACAAGGTTGGCTTTTAGCAAAGTGCCATGCCTTCCCAATTCTCCAGAAATATCCTTACAGGAATAAAGGATCTATATCAGGCGTAGTATACATAGTATTGCGTATTTCGATCCAGTATCGGATGATCACATGCAAGGCATGGGGCTAGTACAGTGTCTGCCCCGTACGAAGCATATATCAGATAACGAGCAACTAGTCTCTTTAATATCGGATAATCATGACCAAGTCATATTATCCCGACGGTTGCAACCTTTTTAGAGAACCAGTTCTGTATCCCTGAGCGATCATCAACTCCATATGACTGGAGTGACACTTCCGTCTTGACATCACACCCAACACACTACGATTCTCAATATACCCAGCATTTGCGTACATAGAACCTGTTAAAGCCCTGGACGACCTCAACCAAAGTATATTGATTGTCGCAAGTATTAGCGGTGCAAGTCTCAGGTTAAGACCAAATACACCTACCCTGATTTCGGACTTCCATAGACACATAGTCATACTACCAATGGAATTCCGAGGCTGTCTATCCAGAGCGAAGCTGTTTCCTTTACCATCGGTGAAACACAACCTCCTATTACACTTGCGTGAGTATCCTATACCCAAATATATGAGAACTATGTCGTTGTGCCCTCACAACGCGCACAAGTGTAATACTAGTCTTTTACGCATTCATCGATGTCCAATCTCGATAATGATCTGACTAGGGATGTTTAATGATTTATCCTTCGTGGACTGATACTGTCTCATATCATTCTCAATCCAGGAACAAATTACAGGGACCTCCTATCATTTACATATCTTGGTGATCTAATCACAAATGATAAGAGCGCAATCTCATTTGTCACATAGTTAATTTGTACAACAACACCATGATCTGTACAAATAGTGACGCTATGGGTCATAATTGTCCAACAATCTCCCACTTGGCCTATAGCCAGTCACTCGAGTGTCTTATACCCGAACTATGTACGGTTGTCTCAAATTGCTGAGGAAATACTTTCGTCAGTGGATTTGCATGATTATCGTCTGATGCGATTTATACGCTCATCACATCGCCACGATGTATGATCTGAACGAATCAGATGAATAGTCGAAGTATGTATCTGGATCGTTGATGAGACCATTAATTCTTTAGCCTGTGCTGACGCCTAGCTTAGCTGCTAACAAACTATATCTAATCTAATTAGATTTATTTATCGACCCAAATGGCTTCAATTGACACCTCAGCTGCAGCAATAACCCACATTTGTTGTTTATTCGGTAACAGTATCTTGCTTGGAAGATTTCCAGCTCACCGTTCCATTACTCAAACTGTATAGTACCGTTTGCGACTTATAGTCGTTTTATCGGTTTAAGAAACTTGCAGTAGTGATCCCAGTCACTTCAAGTTCTCCATCTCCATAGTTTAAGACATCATCCTTAGTTCTCTAAGATACTAACGGATGTTCTTAACATCAATCCAGTGACTATCACTCAGATTGGCTAATTTGTGAATCCATATGCTCAAAGCGTATGAGACACCACGTGGCGTACATTTTTCAATGTACGAGTTCTCGGAGAGTTTTATCGAAAGCCAAGCTTTCACCGATTGTTTATATGGGAATCATTTCCAAGAAATGACATATTATCATTATTTTATAGGACAACCACTGTCAGTGCGCTTTCACTAACCCTCTTATATACACAAGAATCATTTCGTTTTGAATTAAATCATAAACCATTATGATTATATCAAAACGATAATTCCAAGAACCTATGCTTGCTTCAATCTAAACATGGATCGAATAACCTGCAAACCTTGTTTGCTAGTTTTGGTATGACAAAACCGACAGGATGTTTTAAACATCCTCCAATGGTTTCATTCTAAGGAAAGCGATTTCCCGTTAAGCTGCCACATTTCATAAATGAAACATGCAACATTAGCAAGCATTATCCAAATGGAATTACCATGGCAACAGGTAAAAGGTTGAATCGTAATCAATATAATGTTGATAACGATACCTTTCTGCTAAAAGCCTAGCTTTATACGTTGGTATGTTGCCATCCATGTATGTCTTCCTTGAAGACTTATATTGTACCAATAGGCACAATGCCTTGCGGTACATCAACTAGTATCCAAACTAAGTTGATATACATGGAATCCAATTCGGACTCATGGCACTTTGCCATAATAGGGAGTCGATACCTTGTATCACTACCTCATACGTAGTCAGTTGGTATTCCTCAATAAGATAGACATCTTTATGAGGTGAGATCAGAAACCCATACCCCAGGTTATTTTCTGACTCTCTCCAACTTACGCGGTTCTTGTGTATTCGAAGATTAATGGTATAATTTCATCCTTGATGAACTATTTGTGTTCCATTAGGAATCGGTGCCTAGAACAGTATTACTCTGATTTTCATCGAGTTTTACTATCCTCCCACTTACCAATGCATATCGGTATTACTCTTAGGAAAACCGCATGGTGAGCAACAATATAATTGTTCTCTTTGTGAGTTGTATAAGTACTATATTTATGGTATCCCTAGGATAACCTACATTTGGCACTTATCCAATTTGGGTTTTAGTTTGGTATCATCCAAACACATGCCTAGCATACCCAAATAATCAGGAATGAGAAACCCGGTTTCATTCATGTTCATATCTAATATGATATCTGTCAAACAGATTTTTATGGAACCTTATTCTAAATAAGTTCTGCACTGGTTTATGCTTATCCGTTGAAGGAAATGGTAGCTCAGAGCGACTCAAGATTAACCTTATCATGTCCAACAAAATTCGGTTTATCCTGTTCGGACACACCGTCAATTTGACGTGTTCCGGGAGGAGTCCTCATTGAAAGAATACTATAATCTTTCAAGTATACTAGAAACTTATTGCTTAAGTATTTTCCATTACGGTCTTACCGTGACAGTTTAATACTTTAGCCGATCTGTTGTGTGTCAAAACCGTAAAAGTTTCCGATTGTGTTTCTAAAAGAAACACATAACCACAACGTGATGCCACATCCGTATAGGTCACGAAATATTCATATCTACCTCTAGCCTAGCTAGACAAGGGCCCACTTGCTTCACTATGAACTAGGGCTAACAGATCAGTGGCATTTACATGTTTACCAAGTAAATGTGTTATAGGCACATTGCCCATTAAACTAGATTCGTAGACTTTATTTGAATGGGATCAAATCAGTCCTAGTTCTCACTCTTCAAATGTGCGGATATACGAGTCTTTTTTAATTGTGTCCCAGACTACAATGCCAAAAATTAGTTTCTTCTGATCAAATCAGTTTGAGCTATTTGTTTGTCATGTTATACGTTTGAGATTTTATTTATATTTAAAATATAAATTCTGTTATTCACATCTAATGTGCTTATCTCATATCATCTTTATATAATGAAACAATTTAGTGTTCTATAATATAAAGGTTCACCCGCAGCGGGTTAAAAACTGATATAGAGATAATGTTTCTAGTCAAACTAGTTACATTATAACAGTTCCAAATTTAGGTACACACCCGAAGGGTAGTCCTAAACTTAGGTATCTACGGTTTAAAACAACGACTTTCGTCCCGTTTCCAATTCGCAGATAAATCTCCATTGAAGTCAGTATCCTTTCAAAACAGATTTGAACATCAATTATATAATGTACCACACTAAGTATTTAAATCTAATTTCAATACTAGTCATGAAAATATTTATGACAAACATATTTGAAGTCAGAGCCTTGCTCGTTCTTCAATTCCTTCATGTCTTCTTTGTCCAAACGGCAGTCACGCTTCCGCGATCCCGTTTGCCACATTTAGGCAGACATTTTGGGATATGTCCTTTATCTTCCTAGAAGACTATAATCATTTTGCCTTTGCCCTTTTCAATACTCTAGAAGCCTTTGGCCTAGCCTCGGTCTTCTAGAATATCGAAGTAAGATGCGCCTTGCGCTACTTGCCATATTGCAAAGTTTGACTTTATCTCATTGAGAATAGTCATTAACCCTCCAAGAGTTATTATTGTAATTTTAGTACTTCTAAAATCTAAGCATAGATTTATGAAGATCCTTCAATTTCATTATCATACTTTAAGGATCTAATCCTTATTTGTGATTAAGAAATTAAGGAGTCTATTGCGACAAGCTTAATGGATTAAGCACTAAAGTTATCATCACATAATCTTCCAAAGATTATGCTCTACTGTTTGCTCAACTCCGGGCTTTAGGCCTAATACATTATTTTATCAAATAAAATAACTTATTAGTTTCCAGGACCATCATGAAATTTATTCCCAATTTGAAAATTAAACCATTTAAATACATTTTCCCAAGGATTATGCTTTAAATGTCAATCTTTCAATTTTATCTTGATTTTAATAGTCCAACTATTTAATCAAGGATTTCAGTACTATTTATTATAATGATTACAATAGTCCAACTATTTAATCAACTATAATTTAATAGATTAAAATCAATTATATTGATTACTATAATCCAATTATAAAATCAACTATAAATGAATAGTTTGAATATAGTCCAACTATTTATTAAAACAACATTTAAATATTAGTCCAACTAACATTTAATTTATATGACGAATGATATTTGTTTTTGAGCGCGTATGGCAAGTAATTAAACGAATATTGCATTTCAATTCTTGCCTCCCACTATTTTTCGGCGAGCCTCTAACCCTCTGTCGTGTACTTGGGAAACCGTGTTTCCTAGCGGGCTAGGATCCCGTTAAATATCACACAATCTTGACTTTGGCCAACAAGTTGTATGATAATTAACTAGGTAGATCTCTAAGATCGATTGGATCCTATCCAATTCCTAGATCCGGTAGGGCGGACATCCAAGTCCGAAACATATATCTATATATGCCAATACATCCAATGTATTACCTAACCTTTTTTCATCTGAATCAACTAAGCCTTGGCTTTGGCACAACAAAATTAGTGATCCCAGTTAAGCGCGACCCATTGACCATGGAATGCTTCTAATCAATGTCGATGGACAAGAAGTGGTCTGGACTTTGGCCAACAAACCACAACTTGGACAAGACACCAATATGGAACAAAGCTCTCGTGATTCAAACACATCCTCGACGGACAAAGGCCTTGACTTTGGCCAACAAGCCAATGCCACTCTCGGATCTTGAGTGAGAATCACTCAATGGAAGGAAAGACGCTTAATATTGTTTGAGGGTTTTTCGCGTGCAAATTGGAAACCAATTTATTATCGTTGTTAAGGTCTCATCATCATACACCCTTAAACATGCATTCTAAACACATAATAAATCGCATATGAATAAAATAATAATGATATGCGGATGGATACTTTACACAATGATCCTAGATCAAATCTCTCCCTTTCTCTCTCCCGCTAGCACATGTATTACTTCTACCCGTTACACTACACTTCTAAAGAAACCTCATTTACATTGAGGGGAATAGGTGAGAAGAGAATACAAAGAATAAGAAGGTAATAAGGCTGGACACGCAAGTTTAATTAATAAATCAAATTTATTACAACAATTTCTAAAATTGCCCCACCCATCTAATATACATATGATATACATTATTCATGCATCGCAACCATGTATTCACACAAGCATGTTATCAATTAATCTAATCAAATTAATTAATCTGATAATTAGTGACCATCCAATGTTCAAACAACGATTTGATTTTGCTCGAGTCAAACTCGTTTTTGCGAATAAGTACTCAAAGTACATATTCTCGAATTAAATTAAACTACATAATTAAATCCAATTCAATTTGTATTTAATACTAATTCGCTATTTAATTCCAAATTAAATACTACACTTTAATAATAAACCTTTTACGACTTAAATTCCAAATTTAATCGTTACGGGTTCCCGATTAACGTCCAACGTTAATTTAATTAAAGTCCAATGGGCTTTTAATTAATTTCTTAAGGCGTGGACTTTTGGTCAACTCGGATCAAACCGATAACCAAAGTCCAATCCAGGAGTTACCCCATAAGCCTAGAAATCAATCTTGGCGCATTAGGCCCAATTAAACGCTAAAGGTCCATTAAGTCGCATTTGGGCTTTATGGAGGCGGTTTTGGGCCCAATTGGATCCAATCCAATTTTCCTTAACCCAACTTGGTACAACCAAGCCCAATAAGCCCAATTACAACATTTCAAGCCCAATTTCCAAAATTAGCCCAATTTAATTAAATTGCCAAATTCCACATTACCAATTTAATTACCTAAAGTACATTACACAATTAATTATCCAATTAACATTCCTAAAACATAAATTAGCCTAATTAATCATGCTTATCAATATTAAATCATGTCCAACATAATTTAATTAAAATCAAACCCAATACATGCTCAATGACTCTCGACAATTTAGGGATTTAACGTCCGATTCGGTTTCAATCCAATTAATTCCACAATCGACATTAAATCATGTTCCCGAATGATTTCCAACACATCCAATGATCAAAAATCAAAAATCCCAAGACAAATTTAGGGCATCACATTCGGCCAAGCCAACAAAAATTGGGGAAAAATGATTCAATCACAAATTCATGAAATTGATCCAATCAATCTTCAATTTAACAACATTTAAGCATACTAAATCATCCAATTTCATTAAATCACGCTCAAATTCATTATACCCAATTTTAAGCCCTAAATAATTTTCATGCTTTTCCTTACTCTGATACCATTGTTGGAGATTCTAAGCATCCCAAGATCGAATCAAGCAATG